>OU015491.1:200313354-200433354 GCA_907164885.2 Dolomedes plantarius | reverse complement strand
AATCGTGTATAAAGAGATTGAAAAGACCTTAACTCCCTGAAGTCATTAATGAATATAATAATAAAAACTGAACTAGCTACCTTATGATTCAGTTGTGTGGTACTTCTTTCTTGAGTCTAAAAGCAACAACTGAGGAGGCATAGACAATGACTCTTTAAGTTACATACACTTATGCAGGTTTTATTTTTAATGCTTTCAGATATTGCAGACTATTCCTTACAGTAATTTGACTGAAATTCTTTATATCGCTACGCTCATTCGTGCTACGCAGATGACTATCACAACTGAACAGTGAAAACAAGTGAAACATGATCATTCACGAGCGAATAGAGCCTCAAGTAACTTAAACATTATTAAGGCAGGATCAACTTGTAGTTTTTGATTCCGTAACCGTTTTTCTAGCAAAATTGCATAAATTAGTTACTTTTAAGCACAACTTTTAGCTTTGGACATGGACATAAAAATAATTACAAGATAAAAAGAACTTTTTATGTACCATGTTTTTAAATTTTCTGTTGAATCATATAAACTTGACAATTCTATGTATTAATAAATACTTTTTAAAATTTTTTTGATGAATTATCCCATCAACTTGAAAGAAAATGAAGTTAATTGGAAGCTAACTTGCGTTTAACTTTTTGTTCCCGTCCCTGCCGAAAGATGGCTGTACCAGTCTACAAAACAAAAATAACTGAAAATGAATTCAACGCTGCTTAAAGATGGCTAAAAGTATTAAAATAATGCATTGTCATCGTGTTCTGAGCTATTATAAAAGTTTCAAATGTCTAGCTAGTCGGGAAGTTAGTTAAAAATCGATTGCAAGATTTGTAAGGGACAAACACACACACACAAACAAGAAAGCAAGTTAATAAAAACATGGTAATAATCCTTCCACTCATAACTCCGAAAAGCAGGACATAGGGAATAGTTCAAGTATTTTTCCATCTAACTCATAAAAGGTGGGAATAAAAATGCACATATTTTAAGATTCAGTTTTCCTGTTGAATATATTTTCTATATTTACGTAAATGAGTTACTGTCTAAAATATATGACAACCGTCACTGAATAAAAACCCTTTCTACATGCAAATATAACTTATGTTTTGTGTGTAGGTTTTTTAACTGTATAAAATAGCCAGACAACTCAAACCTGCACTGAAACCTTTCTGTGGAAACAGCTAGCTACAGAGTTGACTGAACTTATTCTAGAATTCCATTACCTGAAAAGAAGGCGCTGGACACTAGTACTCACGACAGAGTTTAAAACAAAGCAAAATATACACCGAAACAAAGGATTTGAGGTGAAATTTTCGCTGTTCGTGATGTCTGTCCAATATAGGTGACATCTTAATTTCAGAGGTTGGGCTGATTGATGGCTCCAAGGCTCGAAAGATGTCACAGCCCATGGAAACTCGGTTTAAAATCCACATATCTCTCATTTTTTAAAGAATAAGTTGTCAATTCCAAAACTAAGGCCTTTTTTTCTATTTCATATTTACAAAATAACCCAGTTAATTTCCTTAGTTATCCTTATTTTATGCCTTGATTGTGCTTGTATGAGTAAAATTTACATTTCAAAATGTTCTACTGACATTTTTTTTTTGTTCGATTAACGTTAAAACAGTAGTCTCGCTATTTACAATTAAGCGTGAGTTAGTGACGTCACGGAATGGCAAACATACAAGTGGCTAGATTTTGCTAATCAGCAAAAAATACTTGCTTCTAACTGTACAGGGGAACTTGGTAGGGCAATTTAAAATTATGATCATATCTTTCTCTTACTTTTCTGGAAATTTATAGTGAATCTATATCATGGAAAAAAACATTAAATTTGAACGTAGTTACTTTATGATTTTATAGCCTTTTAGCTTTATGTTTACAACTAAAATACCAACAAAAGGAGAATTATTTTGCTAGTTGGCTTTGACGTCAATTTTAAAAGCCACGGGTCGGTGTTTTATGCGAAAGGAAAATTTTAACCACTCATTCTATTTGCCAACTTCTAGTATTCGTAGACAGTCTACACAGGTTGTTTGTTAGCAGTTTTGCCCGATGCCTTATTGATAGAGTGCTACTATTTGCCAGTAATAACTGCGAATTTGAAACCTTGAAGGCCTGATTTATTTTCATGCTGATTTTTTTTTCAATCATCTTCTGCATTTAGATGTCTTTTGAATCTTCTCTCGCCATGTAGCTCTTCTAAATATTACATCACAGTTTGGTAGAGATTCTTGTTCTTTATTGAATTCGGTTAACAACAGAAAAAGATTCCATGCTCATTAAAAATATAGTACGATTCTTCAAATGTGACTGCGTTGCCTCAGTGTAATCTATGGCTGTATGTTATCCTGAAGAACTCATTGTCGAAATTGAGATTCCAGACAGTTCTCTGAATACGCACTTCTACAATCAAAGTATTTTGTCATCTTTATTCATTAAGCTACCAGTTTTGAAACAGATAAATAATTGCTAATTACGAACTTATAGGAAGGAAAAGTATAATTGATCTGACGTTTTCAACCCTATTGCTTAAACAGACGACACATAAATCTAATGACCTGCTGTCGGTAAGTTCTATTTGGACGTCGATGTCATCTATTCTAAGGTAAATTGTTTTCATCGAAAATTCTTTGTTTACTTCCAATATGCAATGTTTCCATCTCGTCAGAGCCGGTCCTAGTCATTGCGGGGCCCTAAAAAACAGAGGGTGTCAGGACCAAAGGTATCCAAAATTTATGACTTATTTTTACGGAACTACTCATTGGAATTAAAAAAGAATATGTAAATAGAAAGAACATCTCACCAAGTTTTAATATCAATAATAGATTTCTATCATAGTATCATAGATTTCGATGTGTGCACCTTTTGTAGCACGACTAACGTCTAAATGGTAATCCAGTTCTCTATAAGTGTTTCGTAGCATATCAGGCGTTATTAGACTTTTTTGCTTGGGGATTCATTAAATCCGTTGTGTATAATCAAAAAATTGAAACTGTGGATGAGTTGAAAAAGCGTATCATTCAAGCAATTCGTGTAATAACTCCTGATATGCTACGAAGCACTTGGAGAGAACTGCATTGCCATTTAGACGTTTGTCGTGCTACAAAAGGTGCACACATCGAAATCTATGATACTATGATCGAAGTCTATGATTGATATTAAAACTCGGTGAGAAGTTCCTTCTATTTAAATAATTTTTTAAAAATTCTAATGGGTAGTTCCGTGAAAATAAGTCATGATTTTTGGATACCTTTGGCCCAGACACCATGTACTATTGTACATTAAATGATAAAAATTTAGTGGGAAGCATAAAAAACAAAAGTAGGAAGACTGTCCTATTTCTTTTGTTATCTACATTTATAAGAAAATAAGAACTAAGAGATCACAAAGGTTTTATTTGCATAGCAAAAATATTTACAAACAAAATTTTTCTAAGTTACTTTATCAGCTATATCATTTAAGATTTGATCAAATTTTAATTTCCTCATGTCTTTATGCTCTATAGTCAGTATTTCAAGGCTGCTAAGTCTCCCTTACTATATGGTTGACATCCGGTATGTTTTAATTAATTTTGAACTGGAAAAGCTCTCCCCCGCCTCCCCACCCCCAACCCAATGGTTACAGGAAAAGTTAGAAATATTCCTAAAGTATATATACATTTGGAAAGCCAGTAGCTCTGTCATTTGTAGCAAAGAATTATACATTTCTCTTATAATTTTTATCCGTAATTTCTCATAGGCTTTAAAAGCAATTAAATCAACGCTAACTCTCTGTGGTGTTAGACATCCAGCCACTGGAAAATGACAAACGGTTTATTGTCATGCATAACCAAATAATTTGCTATTTTAAGATGAACAGAAATTTATCGCTGACTTGACACTAAATAGTTTTCGCATTGATAGGGCTGTAATAATTAATGGGGGGAGCGGCAGTTTAAAGCCGATTTTAGATGCATCGCTCATTAACTTACAAATGCAATCAGAAATAATTTATTAATAAACGTTAGCTGACAGAATGTATTTATGGTAATAAGGCAATATTTTATTACTGTCAAGGAAATAAATATACATGCGGAACGAAGATGTACTCCCTCTATAGCAGATCCTAAATTCATTACACTTTTCCTGCAATAAATTACCCATTTATATATAATAGTGCGTCTATTCTCGAGTTCTACTCCAAATCCGGCCGGTTTCTCGAGAGAGAATCTTCGCTAGTGACGTTGCTTGGCGACTCTTCATCCCGCCAAACGAGTAACCCTAGAAAACGAGTGCAAAGGTACGCGACTTCTTATGATCCAGCTGCTATGAAACATACTATTCCCGTCTTCGATTGCCATTCACCGGAGAATATTTGTTGTGCGTGCCTGTTGTCAAAACTGAACGTGAGGGTAGCGTTGTCAACAAGATCTGATAATTGTTGAATGGAATTAAAGTCATTGATATACTAGAACTGTAAGTGATATAATTTGCTTTTATTATTTATTTGCAGGCAAGATTAAGATTTCGAATTTATTGTTTAAAATAATTTTAATCAAAATTTCGTGAAAGTTTCGTTGACAATCATATGTTTTGTTTGATTTATTTCTATTTCCGTTCTTGGATAAATAAATAATAGTTAAAAAAAATTTATGTATAAACTATGAAATATAAAGTTTGCCGTTTTTGAATAATTTTCTATTCTTCCTGATAAGTTTTGAACGTTTTCTTTTGTCACTATGTAAATGAAACGAACGGGACTTCAGTTGAGTCATCTATTTCATAAAGTGTAATCTGTACTTTAAAAACAATACTCAATAATAGTGTAACTTCAAACAATACTCACTAATTGTTTTTAAAAAAACTATAAAACTTATTGTTATTATAATGTTTATTTTTGATATTGTTTATGTAAAACTATCGATGGTACAAACAATTTTGTAACTCGGGAAAAAGTCCTATAATTTATATTATAAAGGTAAAAAGATTTTGTTTAACGTAAAACATGAGTCAACTCTTTGACATACGAACTGAAGGTTTCAGAAGAAATTTGATATTCACTGTTCCGTAGTTAAACTGTGCACTTACTAAAATCGAGTTAGATGTATCACCAAAGCCGACTTATTAAAAAAAAATCTAAAAATTATACGAAAAGGTTTAGTATTTTTTTCCTGGAAATATATAAAATGAAGTTGAATATAAAAATATAAGAATCTTAACTATTTTGATGCTTTTTACCCATCCTGATCATTAATTATTCATTCATGTATAGTTCATACATGTGACAATCCATTAAATTAAAAATGTCAAGTAAAAAGTATTGAAATTAACTCACGAAAGTGAAAGTAAATTTTCTTTTTGTTTAGCTCGCCGTGTTGTCTCTATAATATTATACGTATCTATGGGTTAAATATTTTATTTTCAAAAATACCGTGACATTGTTGAAATTCTCTTTATCTATGAATTTTCTACAATATCCCCTGTATGTGTTGCATTAGATAATGCGGTAATATTAAAACTGAGGAGTGTAAACTACAATTTCTCTTTGCTTTGTTTATCAGTGCTGTCCCTGCAATCTTATTTTAGATAGCTGAAGTATTTTGTTTGCACTTACGTCGTGTTGTTTTTAATAATCTCTCAGTCTGTATACCAAGAGTGGTCAGTTAAAAGAGTGTTAACAACCATTTCGATTTATTTACATACTTAGAAGAGCGAAAGACAGAAAATGATTATATTTGATTTGAAAGAAATTTCAATCGTTGTTTTTCTCTTGTTACTGGGAAACTGGAGACTTTCTGTCATCTAAACAATTTTAATTGCATTTTTCTTTTTCTGTTAAAACTCATTTTGTTTATTTAATGTCCTTATTTTTTGTCTATTAATGTGTACTGTAGCAAAGGATGTTTGGCCATAGGCCCGCTATATTGCTCCCCCCCCCCCCCCAAAAAAAAAAAAAAAAAAAAAAGCAATTTTTTTCTTTTACTAGCTAGAGAAACAAAGTTTGAAATAAGAAAATTTTTAAAAGAAATTCAATGAGTAATTTATAAGACATTCTTGTATAAATCTGTGCTCAGATGGCAAAATGTTATAAGTCACTTTTTTTTAAAAAAATTTACGTGACAGCAATTCTAAGATTCAAGATGTCATGAAAAATCAGTAATTTGTTTTACATGAGGAAACGTGGTACTAATGTTTCAGAAAAATAGTTGGCTATTATTTACAGTAGTTACAATAAACAGAAAAATATCGCCAAACGTGAATCCGGAATGTGAAAAAACTCATTTTTTTTAAAGAAAAGTTACTTATAGCATTTTGCTATCTGAGCACAGAAATTATGTGATTATTGAACCAAGAGCCACAGAAAAAGTGAAAAGAGCATAAAAGAAAGTGATCGAGCCGAAGTTTGGCCATCCCTGCTGTATATTTTCGCTCTATAATAATCTCTTTTCGTTGTTGTTAAAGAGGTTCATTTGTATAATTTGCCTCGAGTGGTCTCTAATATATTTTACAGAAAGCCTAAATTATTGTATCATATGGTAGAGCATAACTGTATGTGTTACTCGCAAAAGATTTACACTGGAGATAATAGATAACTAATGAAATGCTTTTGCACTGATTTGTGAGGAAGCCTTAGGGCCTGTTCACATAGGAGTCCGTTGCGTTGCGTTGCGTTGCGTTGCGGAAAAGATGACGTTGAGACGAAAATAAACCAATCATATAGGCCTCCAAACGATTAGCAATGAATTTTTTAACGCCTATGATTGGTTTATTTTCGTCTCAACGTCATCTTTTCCTTAACGCAACGCAACGCAACGGACTCCTATGTGAACAGGCCCTTATAGTTTCCTCTTACAATGGATTGATAAAAAGAAAACAAAAAAGATTTTATTTTTCATTTATGTTACTGACGAAAAAGTTTTTATGATCAGAAAACTTTTTCTGTAAAAAAATCACTTGCCAAGTTTCCCGTAATTTTATTTAAAACGCATTGTTTATCATTCAAGTTTTTTTTTTGTTTTTTGTAACTTGAACTAAATTTTTTTTTATAAGTAACACTTATCTGGTGTTACGCAAACTTTAAGAATATTGATTTCGCTGAGCGATTCCTATTTTATCAGAGAAAACTGATACGGTCAATACGTAAACAAGATCTTTGCATAATCAGCTATCTTAAAATGTAGATATAAATGATATTCTGTCTTCCATCTGTATTTAATCTTTTTGGTTTCTTATATTTTTTTCCTTTGAAACAACATGTCAACCTGCACCGTAAATCTGTGTTATTTCAGGCCTTTCCATCGCGCATTGTCTAAAAGAAATATTTGATTCTAACAAAATCGAAACTATTCATTACTCAAATCAGACGTGATTTATATTTGTTGATATTTAAAAAATATATGCTACTTTAAAATTCCTTACCTATATTGTGGGTTTTTTAGGAAGCCGCATAAAGTTATTTTCCCTAAACCGGCTTAGTTATCAATGGATCTAACTGTGCATATGAAACGCGTGAATTTAAGGTTATAGTTAAATAAGAGATAAAAGAACAGATTGCTATCGATAGTTAATTTAGTTCAGTGATGGGTCGAAAATTCCCTGACACCTGAACGTTTCTTTTATTTAAACTATATCTTAGTAATAATTTAGAGCTCTTATCTCTACAACGAAAACTTTTAGACGAAAACGTAACGTTAAAATGCTTTACTAAAGGACTTAGATATGGATTTTGTCTCTTAATTCAAACCAGTAAACGACATAATCATGCTAGCACAGGCTTTTAAGGCAGCTGTGTACTAACCTTATTGCATTAGCTCACCTCAATATTAACCTATGGAGAAAATGTGTCCAAGATTGCCGACTTGGGTTGAAAGATTTTTTATTTATTTAAATTGTACTCCGTAATATATAAAGAAATTTTGCACCTTGGGAATTTTTAGTTTAAAAAAATAATGCCAATAACATTTTAAAATTTAAATTATTAAGGGGAAAATCTGGTAGAGTATGTTTTAAACGCTCCTAAATTCCTTTGGTGGACGCAATTTATAAAATGAATCCTGTTGCAAGGTGCAGAAAAAGTTTAGACTATCTGAAAATACCATTTTTATTGGATTTATAAGCATGTATGTAGCTGTAAATAGTAGGCATATTTTCTCCATGAATTAACATTGAGGTGAGCGAATCCAATAGGGTTAGTAGACAACAGCCTTAATGTAGCCCAAAATTACTTATGAACTGATATTGCGGATGTATGGCATTCACTGTTTTATTCTTGATTTAGCTCTGTTAATTTCCGATTAAATATAACTATAAAGTACGCCATCGTCGCTTTGGAATAGTCCCACGGTTATTAGATTTTTGATCTCTTACCAGGGGTGACATTAATTAACTAACTTTATACTGAAATAATTTATTCTTCTAAATGTGCCTGGAAAACTTGTCTACATGACGTGTATGGGCAAATGAGGTCGCAGAAGTGAATTTTATGATGGACGCTCGTGTAAAATTTTCGTTTCCGTAGAAAAATAGGAAAAAATAATTGAGATTTGTGCATTGAATATGGGATTATTTCCGTAATACAATACGTCATTAATACACTAAGTCATCGCTAATACAATAAGTTATACATGCCACGTATTTATATGTATTCTTATACGTGCATTTAAACTCATCCTTATGCTGACAGAAACTGCCAATATTTCACTCAAGAAGCGCAGATTAATAGCAAGAAATCAGAAAAGTGTTAGCGGCAAAATGGGTAAACCATAAGGTATATATATATATATATATATATATATATATATATGGCGCCCGTTATAAAGGGCTTAAATCAAAAACAGTGATTTAAATGTACCAAGTTATTGGCTTTTATACCAATAGCAGAACTTGAGTCTTTTGTACAAAAAAATGTAATTTTGTACACAAAATTCATAGACTTAAACCTTTTATACAAGTCAAAAGATTTTTTAAAATCAATACTAACAAATATCTAAAAATCACTTTTTTGACTTAAGCCCTTTATACCGGTCACCATAGATATATAGTTTTCTCTCATATGAAATGAGTTTTCTTTCTTTACGCGATATGGAGAAAATTAAATTCATACTTAAAGTTCGAAGTCATTTTGTTTCCTGTGAAATTTCGTTTGTAACGGGATATCTAAGAGAGGAGTTCTAACATCCCAATAGTTGAATTTATGGTGGTGTATGCGTATGCTCGAGTTCCATTGGCTTCTTTCATCGGATGTTAACGCGAAAGCCACCAGCGGGCGTCTTATGCACTGCAGTGCAGGAATGACCCACTGCTGTGTAAAAATTCATACCTTCGTCCCTAATTTTCTTATAAAATGCACATTTCATTGACTTAATATCTGAAATTTGGAAGAAATGCCTTGGATTGAGAAAACACAGAATAGAAGATTCAACAGAACAAAAGAGTCTTGGTCAGCAAAGATTCTTTTGTTCTGCTGAACCCAGTCTTTGGCGTTTTCAACAATTATAAATATCTTGTTGGGCTTAGAAGTTTAGGCCGTTTCCCGAGGTCAGCGGTTTGCCCCCTAGGAATACGTATTGGACTGATCAGGGGTACATGCGGGAAATTTTTAGTATTGGCGGATAAACCAGTTTCTTGAAATAAAAGAACATAATAAAAATATTTAGAGACGACTGATTTGAGACAACTCCTTGCTAATTTTGAATCTGACTTCAAAAAGCAAGTGCATCGAAACAAGCTCAAAGATCTCACTGACAATAGTATGACTGTGTTTCTCGGATGACAAATTTTCTTCCTGCTAGTAAGTACTTTAATACATTTTTTTATTGGCTGCTTTATTTTTTTTAAGTTTCCTTTAACATTTTTTTTTTCAATTTTTTTCTCTTAAATGACCGAAATACACTCTGATCTGCATAATCTCTATTAGCGCGTGCAGACTTGCACAGCGCTCTCTGCCTTTTCCAGTGATTTATGTCTCTGTACAATGTTTCCCTGCGCCGGATCGCGTCCTCTGGCGGTCCTTCAAAGAAACAGAGTGAGGTCAGCGGGTCAAATGGTGTCGAGCGGGGTCGGGGGAGACACCAAGATCAAGAGCGGGAAGGGGGGTGGTTCTAAATACCGTGTCTAATGTTACCGTGACTAAGTAATGTGACAGGAGTTGGGGAGAGAACTCTGTCCAATGTGAATGCACCATATGGCTTCAGGGGGTCTTCCCGGGGTACTTTCAGTGAAATTTTTTTTACTAAGGGCTACAAAGTTGGAAAAAGTTTGAGAAACGCCGCCCTAGGAAACTGGAACACTGTCGTTCGACCTTGTTTTTTCAAACTAAAATATACACTTCATACTAAAATATACACTTCAAAACATCTCAAATTAGTCATGTTACTGAAACAGACGTAGATAATCCATCTACCTTCAACCATGTATTTGTCGCATTAACGAGCACTTTTTGCCTTGAATTTAAAAATAACGGCATTATTTTGTTGAAATAGTTTATCAGATAAAGCGAGACATCTAGACAATAAAGCTAAAATGACTAATTAGATGGAATTAGTTGACAAGCCTACAATACTGAATGTCCCTCTGAGGCACTCAATCAGTTTCCATTACTTTACCCCTGTCACACCTTTCTTTTTGAAGTCGAGTAAAAACCCTATTTATCCAGTTCTATCAACGAAAGGATACACGCCTTGCCTTGTCACTGTAAAACATGTCTTCGGATGTGACTGTAAACGTATCTTTTCAGATATGACATAGATAGGTGGAATGTTTTTCAGTGCTCTTTAGTTGTTGACATAGCTTGTGATAAGACAGTTAACTGCTGTAAAGTAACATGTAAAGGCACTTACAGATGTAAATAAGGAACTGCATAATTATCTGTTCATAATCTGCAAGCTGTGTTTATCAGTTTCCTGCGATTAAATTGAGAAACGGTGAATAAGAAGTGTTTTTAACCATGATTCGTACGCCTTGTTTAAAATTTCAATTTTTGTAACTTTTGTTCATGACTAGTTAGTTGGAAGCACTGGGTCATCTTTTGAGTCACCAGGAACTGAACTGACGGGCATTTCCTGATTACTGGCGATTCCGAAAGGCTACTAATACCCACGGAAATGAAGTCATACATGATACATGAAGTCATGCCCGCAGACACTACTTTTGTTCCCTATCATACAGATAACATAAGTATTCGGGTAAAGCATACGCGCTCTATGACTCAAGATTTTCGGCTTCTAGGCATATAAGTGAAAGGAAGCACGCAAAAAATACAAAATTGAGCGTTCATTTTCTAATCTTAAGCACACGACAGTTTGTCAGTTGACCTTGAGTAATTATTTGAATAGTCGTCATTTTGACTCGAAACCCACCGGGAGAAGGTCACAGAAATTAATCTGAGAAAAGTATGAAAACAGCAGAAAGGGAGTAGCTTTTTGCATAACATTTCTTATGCATTGAGTAATGCTTATTTTTTTTTGTTTGTAACAGAGAAGTTTGATAACGCTTTTTAATAGGTTGAATGAAGAAGCATCTCATCTAATTTTTTAAACTCAGTAGTAGATTGAGAGGAAAAGACAACTAAGTGTCCTGCAGTCTTTAGCAGTTTGTGTCAAATGGTTGTAAATTTTTAGTCGTCTAAGTGTCTGCCTATCTTCTTCAACTCGCAGATTGTTGTATAATATAGAATGACCTATTACTCAGGGGCGTAGCTGAAAAAAAGGATCCTAGGACTTTTTTCTAATGGGGCAGGAACTTGCTGCCTTGCGACATTCGCCGGTTCCACACCGCGAAATCGTTGGTTGCATGTAGGGGACTTGTTGGGAGCATCCTCTATGCGAATCAACGTCATCGCCCGGTGCCCCCTCAATTTAGACCGATCACCCCAGGGGTGACATCTGGTCTGGAGGGGGAGGCCGCCCAGAGGGGGGGGCAACTGGGGCACTATGCCCCAGGCCCCTAACTGCCGGAGGGGCCCCCAAAATTAAAAAAAAAATTAATTTATTAGATTTCATCCAAAAGAAAATTCTGAAATTTGTACCGTTCTTCAAAATTCAAAATAATCTCATGAAAAAAGGGGACCAAAAAAAAAATTTTTTTTTAATTATTCGATTTATTGGATATCATATCTCTTACTCCAAAATAGTCTTCTGAAAAATACGCGATTTAGTTTTAATGAAAAATATAACTGTTTAGTCCTAACTGCTATAAAATTACATTCTCTCTAATAAATTGAAGACAGTACTAACTACTAAAATTTCATGGATAGAAGATGTCATATTTATTGGAGAATATAACAAGAGAGCAGTTCAATGAAATGAAATAATTATGTTAATCATTCATGTAATAAAATTTTAAGTATGAGTAACTTAATTTGAATGTATGTTTTAGTCTCTTTCCATTTTTATTTTTCTTGGGGCCCCCAGCAGAAGTTTGCCCCAGGCACCGTAAAGTCTCTGGACAGCCCTGGGGGGGGGGGGGGAGGCTCGACCATCCTCCCACCCCTTACAAACCACACGGAGGGTTAGGGGTGATAGTACCCAGAAATCTTGCAGAATTTTTTTTAAAATTAAATAAAAGCATAAAAAACCTAGACACTTTCATCTTGAAGTTACCAAATATTGGTTACTATGAACATGAAGATTTTTTTGTTTGGGGGTGGGGAAAGAGGACTGCAGCAGAAAAAGAAAAAAATGGAATGAAATATTCCTAGGTATCAGTGTTCGCTAAAAACTCGGAAGAGTAAACCTGAAGCCGTTGCGTGATTTAAACGCTGTGACACTTCCATAGAAGTGAAATGCCATTTTCCCACTGCCTTCTCCAACCACCCCGTCCCTCCCCCGGGCAAAAGAAAAAAAAAGCTTTTGTCTCAGCTCAAATGAGTTGCGCAACTGCACGTAACAAGATGAGGTGGTTAATTTTAAATTTACAAATATTTCTTTTCCATCCCGTGTTCCTTTCGCACTCAGTTCCGGAATTATGGGTTGTGTTTGAAAAAGCAAGTATATTTATACCGTCCGTCTACTGTCGTCATGCACTATTTTTTTCTTCCCCCCCACCCTCGTAATCTAACGACGTTTCCGTTACTACTTTTATGTTCTTCACGCTTTGGCGATCGAGACCGATTTCCCTGCGACGACGTCCGCCTTGAATGAACTCTAAAATAGAGTACTACCGCACTCAGGGTTAGTGCTCTTTTTCCGAAGACCATATTCGAGTCGCGAACAGGTTGTTTTATTTTTGCGAGGCGGATCTTAATTTAACACGTTAAATTTCATGTTCCTTTTTTTTAAATGAGAGCCGCCGAACAACATGCAATTGTTGAGAAGAATGGCTCCGTCTGGAACCGAAAGTCATGCCACACAATAGGTGATTGACTTTGCGACTAGGGAGTAAAGTTAAATCTTGGATTTTGAATTTCAAAACACATACAGACACGCATGTACGCACAGTGTGTATGTATGTTATATTAGTGTGCATATTATATCTACATATGTATAGTAATGTTTATAGGCATGCATGTATGTATGTATATATATATATATATATATATATATATATATATATATATTATATGTGTGTGTGTGTGTGTGTATTGTACCGTAGTCAATAATACGACAAGCCTTTCGCTGCAATTACTTTACTACGATACGTTAAACATACTACAACTACAACAGTTAAAGCAAGTATGTACAGCGAGTTAGAATATATACAGTTAGATAGTCAGGATGGCTTCGGGTTTAACGACAGCTCTAAGGCTTATGAGGCCTCTCTGGCACTCAAAAACAGATCTCTCCCGCGTGGACTATTGGGGTCTTCTTTTATACTGTCGGCGAATTCAAAGGGATTTCTCTGGTGTTTGAAGTGCTGGTAAGTGTTCGAAGTTTATGGGATTCTATATGTCACTATAGTGTCAAAAATCTCAAGCGCCCTCGAACCACTCTGGGATTTATGCGTTCTATAACGTCAGAACAGCACATTACAAGAACTTTAAGGCCTCTTATCCTAGAGTTTATGTGACCGCCCAGATCAACAGTTCGCCGATAGATGACAAGTTGAGGGGTAGGAAATGGGCATCACATACTTATATAAATACTAATTTCATGTAGTAATTGAGACAGTGTCACAGTATGTGTATATATATATATATATATATATATATATATATATATATACATACATACAGTGCCGTAACTAGCCATGCCTGTGTCCTGGGCAAAAATTTGGATTTGAGCCCCTTTATTAATTAGGTTTGGGAAAATAATAAAAGAAATACAGCATTTTGGGTCCCCCTTCTAAGTGGGCCCTGGGCGGGTGCCCCTGTTGCCCCTGTCTAATTACGGCTCCGTATATATATATATATGTAATATTAATCACATACTTATGAATGATGGACTTGTTTTTTCGTTACATATATATGATTGTATATTTATATGTATGTATGAATATATATATATGTGTGTGCGTATAAATGTATGTATGTATGTGTGTGTGTGTAAAAATGTATGTTTGTATGAATATGTGTAAATGTATGTTTGTATGAATATGTGTAAATGTATGTATATATGTGTATATGTATAGGTATAAATGTATTTATATACACATGTATGTATATGCACATGTATATGTATATACATACACATATACTAAAGTTACCATAGAAGATATGAATTGCCTACTTATTACTACAGAAATGCTTAAAATTTAAAAAGGTATACTTTCTCATCCTGAAGAAATCCCCGCCAAATAACGATAAATAACAGACAGTCCAGGCATCCCAGACATAGTGCGAATATGAAACCTGTTTGAAATGAGGATTTTATTTGTGATTGAACTTAAGCCAGACTTAGAGGCCGCCTCTGCCTTCATAGTCATTGACCTTTATATTATATACCCATGAAACATCATCGGCCGAAAATGGAATATTATCTGTAATATGTCTGCGATATTCAGAGTAATTCTCACGAGACTGCATTCATATTTAGTGCTAGAACAACTAAATGTTTTTCAGTCTTGAAACTGGGTAATTGCGCTTGAAGATATCAGTGATTTAAACGAGAACATTTTGCTTACCGCTTAAGTCTTTTGTGCACTAAACCTATTGGATTAGCTCACCTCGGTGTTAACCTATTGAGAAAATGTGTCTACTATTTACAGCTACATAAATGCTTATAATTAAATAAAAATGGTATTTTCAGATAACCTGAACTTTTCTGCACCTTGCAACTGGATTCATTTTATAAATTTCGACCACCAAAGGAATTTAGGAGAGTTTAAAACTCACTATACCAGATCCCCCCCGAATAATTTAAATTAAAAAATATTATTTGCTTATTTAGAAAAAACGAAAAATGCCCCAAGGTGTAAAATTTCTTTCTCTATTACGGAGTACAATTTTTTTTTTTAAAATCTTGAAATCCAAGTCGGCAATCCTTGGACACATTTTCTCCGCAGGTTAACATTGAGGAGAGCGAATCCAGTAGGGTTAGTACACAGCAGCTTTAAACGGAGATGAAAACGTAATGCCCATGGCATGATATTTTTAAATTTTATGTTAAGTAATAGACAGAGTACAGTTTTGTAATTTGTTTTGAGAGCACATACTATTCAAGTCCCTTAAAACTGTATGAAAAATTACCCTGTTTAATGATTTACAGAAGTTAAGAAAATTGTCTGTAATTTCTTACATTTATTTGGTCTTTCAAATTGCAGATACTTGTTTTCTACTGAAGAATGTTTGAATTTTTTTTTACCTAGTTATTTAACAATCGGGAAATTTAACTGTCTAATATATAGAGAGAATGCTCCAAAATTGATTGTAGGAACACACTTCTACTTTTAAAGAGATATAAAATTTATTTCTATAAAAAATCAATTTTTTTTTACTGTGAGCCACTTGACATGCATATGTATTACGTCTCCATAAATTTCATTTGAGCCATTTTCACATTCGTTTTTATTAATATACGCATGGAGAAGCGTTTCCGAGGCATGTTAAACTAATGATATTTTTACTTTTCGTTTAGACGTTAATGAAAACCAAATTTGTTGAAGTTATAACTCACTGTTAATTCTTTCAGCCTGTACTCTTAGGGCCTGTTCACGTAGAATCCGTCAACGTTAAAGATTCCTTTGGCTCTGATTGGTTAAATGGGTCAATGATTGGTCTATGATTGGTTAAAAAATTTTACGCTGGCGGATTTTAAGTGAACAGGCTCTTAAGGCTTGTTCACACTGCATCCGGAACTTTGCGTTGTGTTACGTAACTACGTTGGCTCGGAGATAGTTGACATGACCTGTGATTGGTCTGATATATCATGTGGTAAATTAATTTAGCTCTCTGATTGGTTAAAATTTTTAAAGCTGACGCTAGGTAACGTGCCGGATTCGGTATGAAGAGGGCGTTAGAATTTTAAAGGAAAAACATAAAGTCGCAGAAAAGAATGCATTAATTTCCCCCAAAAAATTAGATTGAAAGCTTTCTCAGTACATGCTTTTAATATGTGATTATGCTTTTGGAACAAGTGGGCCCGTATCATGTATGACTTCATCATTAAATTTAAAACAGTGGTTCCCAACCCGTAGAAGTCTGCTGACCACTAAGCCAGAAATTGGACCATGTGCGGACCCCCTCCACCCCCACCGACTTAGGGGGGAACCTTCCGGGGGGATATGGGAGGTATAGAATATCCCTCAGGCAAAAGGGAAAAAGGATTAACGTACTTACATTCTAACGTATCCTATTCTAATAGTAAAATAATTATGTTAAACTTTTAATAAATTTCAATTCAACACCTGATAGTCATCGGATATATTCGGCCCATCTAGTTCAATGAACATTGCTTTCAAAATCCCCATTTATTTGGCAGCTTTTCTATATGTGGTGCCGGACCACTCCCGAGGCTCTCGCGGACCACCGGTTGGGAACCACTGATTTAAAACAATAAGACACCATAAGGGGACTTTAGAGTGACAGGGGACTTTTATTTTAGCACTTAATCTGCTTAGAATTTTGACCAACAGTAATAAAACAGGAAGGGAAGGTTAGGAAAGATCATTTCTGTAGGCACAGCATTTCTGATGTATGTCAGCGGGTAGAATTATTAAAAGTAATAAAGGTGTGGGGAAAAAAAAGCTCGCATGATGTAGAACAAAACACATTAATTTTTTGAAAATATATCTAACGTTTATTTTACAGCTTCAAGAAGGAGCAGATATTCATTTAAAAAACGAATTTTCATTTTTTAAATATAAATTTTGACATTGGATTTATCTAATGAATAAGTGCATCAATATTTGTGTTTTAAAGTAATCAAGTAGTCGTCACTACAAGACAAAACCTAGGCTTCGCTCTGATGTACATGATGACAATTTAAATTGAGTAAAGGATAAGATAAGAGTATAAACTACTGAGCTGTATGACCGCTTATTAACGCCCCACTGGATCATAAACAGTCACTTTTTGTCTGACGAGTACCAGTAGCGTGTTTATTTCATTAATAGGCCAATACATCCTGGGCAACTCATCCACGGCAGTCTTGCATATCTCCAATTGAAACGACTGGCTGACTTTAGATCGTTAACTTTGAATGTTTAGACTTAATCAGGAAACAGAGGCATTATAGGTATTCGATATCCATGTCAGAGTCTACACCTGGCCTTCATTCGAATGTTAGAGAATTTAGGTCTTTTTCCTTTTTTATCTTCTGACCTTTTACATGCGTTTACTTTCAATGTTTTTTTTTTAAAGAGAACTCAGTATACTATTCAAGGTGTATTTGCTTCACTGAGCATAATTTTATTTTCGAAACATCGTCAATTTTGTAAACATTCAACAAGGGTAAGACTCTTTGTAATCTTTAATCAAAACATCATGTGAAATGTGGAGTTTTGGGTTTTCTTATCAATGCAGCCGGTTGTGCGTGTCGGTAAGTTTGAAAGCCAATCCTTCGGTTTCAAAATTGTCTTGGGGTGATTTTGTTTTAAACAAACCATGTTAGACCCGGTTCCTTTAACTTCTGCTTATAATCCTAGATTTAAATCACTAAAATGTGAATTTATTTATATATATATATATATATATATATATATATATATATATATATATGGCAATGTTCGTATGTGTGTCCACTGTACACTAAAAAACTACTGGACCGATTTACACGTGTTTTTTAGTCCGTGTTGTCCCGAAAAGGTTTAAAGCTATTGAAATCCTCGATCTGACCAGTAGAAAGAAAGTAAAAAATATTTTAGGGTCGCCGTCGGTTCAGATATTATCTATGAACCTTCTACTTATAAAAACATACGGATGGCAGCACCTAACAACCCCTGATAGCCACCCCTCTCATGTAGATATTCAACATTCCTGTGAGGGAGGCGAGGGGTAAGGTCAGTGACCCCCCCCCCCCAGTCTTCAAGGAGGGAGGGGGTTTTATGACACCCCACGTAATAGCGCATACAGATTGGTACAGAGTTCTCTGCATCTGCCAGTGATTTATGTTCTGTCTGTACTCTGTACTATGCGTGGATCGCCTCCTCTGGCGGTCCATCAAAGAAAGGGTGGGGGGTCAAATGGTGTCGAGCGGGGTCGGGGGAGACACCACATCAAAGAAACCTTGCGGGCGGGAATGGGGGTGGTTCTAAATACCGTGTCTAATGTTAACGTGACTAATGTGATGACAGGAGTCGGGGATCTGCAGGCAGAGAACTCTGTACCAATGTATATGCACCATAAGAAGACGTGCTGTCTGTAAGCTCTGTATGTTACCAGGAGAAACAGCTACTTAGAAATCAATAGATACTGTTATAAATAGATCAAGATGTAGCAGTAAATTATCCAACTGATTTCTTAAATTCACTTGATTTATCTGGATTGCCACCACACAGCATTAATCTGAAGGTTTGTGTTCCTGTCATTCTTCTTAGAAACATTGTCTTTGCAATGGTACCAGATTGGCAGTCAAAAGATTATTAAGCAATATAATTGAAGCAACAATTTTAATTGGTAAATTCAAAGGAGAGGATGTGTTAATACCACGTATACCAGTGATACCAACAGATATGCATTTCCAATTCAAATGATTGAAATTTCCAATTAACCTGGCTTTTGTAATAACGATAAACAAATAACAGGGTCAATCATTGCAAGTATGTGGATTGAATTTGGACAATCCATGTTTCCTCATGGACAACGTTGCCTGCTCCCGTTTAGGAAAACCGAGGGATTTGTTTGTATATGTGCCAAATGGAATCACCAAAAAACATTGTATATCCAAGAACATTGCAATGAACTTAAAACGGAATAAAACAGTAATCACAATTTATGTAATCCGAAACATAAAAATTATAATGTGTGTGTAAATATCTACTTTCAACTAACTAAATACAGTACAATATATATATATATATATATATATATGTGTGTGTGTGTGTGTGTGTGTATGTATATATATATATATATATATATATATATATATATATATATGTGTGTGTGTGTGTGTGTATATATATATATATATATATATATATATATATATATATAAAAGCTATTACGGAACAATTTTTTAAAAAACTGAAATAAACCCTTTAGACTTTTCTTTTAAAATGATATTTTGCTTCTTAAATATGCGATCAGGATAAATATTTGCAGTAAAATGCAATACACTTTTGAGATTTCAGGCAATCCTTTTTAAAATCCGCTATTTTGGCTCCATGCATTTTTGAGAACTCAAGTAAATGTGACCTCTCGTCTTTGAACAATGTAACTGCGTTTAGTTAGCACGTTAGTCCAACTATCAGCGCGACAGGAAACACATAAAGCTGAATTTAGATTAAGCATAGATTAAAAAAGAATCAAGTTGTGTATGTAACGTTGTCGCTAATTTTGATGCCATTTTTATCAGTTATATTTCATGCGTCATAAAAGGTATAGTTAGATAATTTATGCTTCAACGTACGTAACGAATTCGCGGAAGCGAATAACGTCAACAAATTGCAGTTTCACATGCAAATATACAAGAACTCATCTATGTCGCTTGTTTTTCCGTTAGTTTAAATTTTGTCTTTTGTAATTAGTTCTGATTAAATGTTTCACGCGGTATGTTAGATTTTTCTGTCTCTGCCGAATAGCTTCGATTTTGAAATTAGAGCATATAAAACGTTTCAAAACGTGCAAATATATGAAGAATGCGTATTCTTTCAAAATTTAGTTTTATAGCGACATTTTTATTTTTGAGAGCGATGATTTTTTCATTTGAACCAACTTATCGATTAGAATATAGTATAAATTTTTATGTGAAGAGGATTTCAAGCTAATTAATGTATCCAGATATACAGGTTGTTTCAGCACAGCGGTTACAAACTTTCAGGAGAGATAGTATACACCTAGACGATGGGAAATCACATAGCAATGCATGGTCGGAACCGCTTTGCTAGCGCGATAGTGACGACACAAATCACAAGCATCTATTGGACCAACGAGAATTTCATTTTTTTCAAGATCAAAGATCTTTTTCTGAAAGAGGAGATCGAATACAGGCCTTTGGTACAAACCTCATCTCTCTATGACAATTAGGGGCCGAGTTATTACAGTTTGAATTTATATACAGGGCAACCCCCGAACTTGAAAATTTTAAAATGTTCTTACAGTATTGCTAAGGGATTTCCCATCATCTAGGTGGTCTCTATCTCTCCTTAAAGTTTGTAACCGCTGTGCTGAAACACCCTGTATTTAAAGTGGATTGGATCCTTTATGGATATTTTGAGCCAAACTATTGTTATGTGCATGTTCAGTTTTAAAGGAACAATATAATGTGACAAATATAATACATAATACACAGACACAAGGAAAAATCAGTAATTTTACTCTGGTACAAATATAGGTCTGATGCAACATAATAAAGCAAGTATTGCATCCTATCTCTGAGGGCTTAATGGTGAATGAACGGTAGTTCCCAGCGTTGTGTTGACGTTCTCAGTATAAATACTCTTCTCAGGTTTTTATTTTTTTTTAAAGTTTCATCATTCCTCATTACGCTAAGAAATACTTTCCAATTAAATCTTTATGTTAAAAAATTATTGGACAAGATTCTTCTGTCATGTGTAAATAAATTAAAACTTTTAGAAAGTAAACAAATTGAGACGCCTTATCTGTGAACGGGAAGGAAGTTAAGTCTAGAACGTTGTAGAAGCAAAAGTACCAACTACCTTGAACAAGTGATTTATGGAATCTGATTAACTTAAAACTTTCTTTTCCTTTCCTGTATGAAGTGCGAACAGCATTTCTTGATTTTAAATAGCGATTATGGATATCTGTGCTAGGAGTAATTTGTGTGTTTAAGCATCAGACAGAACTTGGTGAAATACATTCAAAAACCTTTAAATTTTTTCAGTCGCCAATGTTATTTTCACAGCTTTAAGTGAGTTTCTCTGCACAAAGCGTCAACTTACAAAAGGCGACCGCGTGAATGTGTGTATGTGCGTGCGTGTTTGTGGTGAGGGGGATATTTGGAACACAGAGGCAAAACTTGCATTAAGGTTTTAAAATTTTTATTTTTTTTTTATTTCTATGGGTTATGTTTTTGTTCGGGTTCACCGAAAATGAGTTTCCGAACGCTCTTTTGCAATCTTTAACACGTAAAAAACCGTTTATGCATTTGATTTAACTAATATTCAGACGATTTGTCTGAAATATTTCTCGAAAATGTTATAAGGATTATAATATTACCCTAACACTTTATTCTGTAAACGAATTTAAATAAAATGAAACATAATTTGACTTCCATCTGTGCCTTTTATGGCTTTGGTCTCGTCGAGCATTGACCTTTGACTGTCTTCTTGTGAGGTGTAAAGATTACTATATTTCTCTGACTCTCTATTCTGTACACGCATTGTTGTTTCCAATGCCCATTGGCCGGAACCTATCTGGACCTGTTCGAAGCCTATATGAACCTGGTCTGGATAGGCCGAAGCTATCCAAACCAGGTACAGATAGGTTTCGAACTGAGTAGTTCAGCTCCGATTTATAATAGCAGCACAAGGGTCAAAGTTCGACTTGTCTAGGTGCCACCAGAATTTTGACCGAGCACCCCCAGAGGCGACATCTGGAGGGATCGTACCTTCCCCACCCACTGACATCGTAGGACTTTCCTGTCTACTGATTAACGTGCGCATGTCCGGCCTAGACATGAAGGTATTTAACGGCGCTTGTCGGGATTCGATCCAAGCGCCCTCAGCAGCGAAAGTCGACGCGACCTCGGGTTACGCATTTAAAGATAAAGAAGAAATTAATTTAAGGCTGCTATATGATCCCCCTGGGACTTTGAATATTGATTTGTGATAGGAGTAATTTGTAAACTTTGCTGCACAGATGTTTAAGCATCAGACAGAACTTGGTATCATATATTCTGAATTGCATTCTGATTGTCTTCTACTGAAGGATAAGATTACAGTCGAACCCCGTTGTAGCGAACCCGGTATATAACGAACTCACGGATATAACGAACGAAAATTTTGATCGCGCCATTTTCCTTATGTACGTAATTTAATTAGTATTGTGTCAGTTTAATGTAATCGATTTTAGTCTATTTATTTCATAAATGATCATTTTTAATAGATTTTATCATTTTTTAATACATCATTATTGAATACACATTGCAACTAATGAGTTATTCATTTTGTGAACTCTAGCATTATTCTCAACGTTTCGGATATAGCGAACAGAACCTTTTGGTCCTTTGAAGTCCGTTATAACGGGGTTCGACTGTACTATAGCCCTCACTCTCTATTCTGCAGACGCATGTAGATAATATAAAGCATATGGATCTTGATGAACAGATATTGTGACCTTTGAAAGGGAAAAAAAATGAGTCCATATCAATACATTCACCTTCTCGGTGAAATTACACTAACAATACCAAGAAATTATTCAAAATAAACCTGTCGATACAAATGGATTGAGCAACCAAATGTCCAGAACCCCTGCCCTCCATTCATAATGAGTATCACAGCGCGAAATAACGACAGAAAACTAATCTATTAATTACCGTTATAGAAATCGGGCCATTTTATCGTTTTTTAATCACTTGTAACGTAGGTTAATTATTAGCGCATAGTGTTTCCCCTGAAGCAACAGTCAATTGTCAATCCACGATAATCAGTCCACGATCAACAACGTAAGTTAATCTGAAATTGATCGCCCAGTTTCTCGACCGCGTAACTCGTGTAAATGCTAATGTCTGATACATTACATTTGGATTCTGCCGAATATAACTACACGCTGCAGTGAACCGGAAAATTTTAACCAGTCCGTGATTTTAATTATTTGAAGGCGAGATGTTTTCCCTCGATTAAGAACTGTGCCCCGGCGTTTTCTAGCTGTTGTTTCCGCCTGGATAGTTTCTTTTAATGATCTCAAAGTATTTTTGATGTTAATAAAATGTTTTCTTTTTCAGTTTATTTATATTTTTCTTTCAACTTCGCTATATTATTTTGGAAAATTAACGTTTACGCACGTAGGCGAGTTGGATTCTAGCGCTGTGTATGTAATATTGGAAATCATGGAAAAAAACAGTGCCTCCCAATGTCTGTTGTATTTATTCACTGTTAATTGTGGCTAAAAACACTTGGAAGGGCCCAAATTTAACTCGAAAATTGAAAAAAAAATCTAAAAAAAAATTTCAGGTAGTCTCTTCTAACGAAACTACCGCGGGTTATTAACATAGGATTACTTATCGTTGCTTACCTACTTTGTATTTATCTATGTACGTATGTGTTATCTATCTATATATCTATCTATATCTATCTGTATATATATATATATATATATATATATATATATATATATATAATGTGTGTGTGAGTCAAAATTTTGACGCATTTTGGTACTTTACTGTTTAACTGTTTACTGATTGTCCAAGCGATACAAACTGGGTTTTGTGCGCTGCCTACATTATAACTCGTGAAGTACGGACGGATGGTTTTAGCGCCTGAAATTTTGCTTTCCGGAGGACCGTTATGTAGGAACGTAATCCTACGTTAAAAGCCCTAAAGTCATCTCTATGTGTGAAGCGCCCTTCAAATGCATGGCAGTGATAACGTAAAGGCTAATTTCACAGTTAACCGAGAGTCCAGTTTAATGGTTTTGTTTACTGTTTGTAAGAATGTGGAGCATTTTTAGAGATCTCTAGAGAAACAAACTGAATGGAAATTATTTTGCACAGACTTGTCAATATTTTCCCCCGATTTATCTATTTTACATTTTATTCGCTTTTTAAGTATTAGCTTTATGAAAACGAAACCGATGGTAATTAAGGAGTCATAAATTCAGTTAAGTGTTATTAAAAAAGGATTATCCCGGTAAGCAAACAGACTTTATGATTAGATCTTTTGTTTCGAAATTTGGCGTTGTCATCAATGTTTACTAGTTTCATTCGTGTTTAATTTAGGTCCCGAGTTAATAATATTTTGTTTCCAATATTTATTGTGGCTGATGTTAGTTCTTTCCTCTCTACAATCTGCAGCTGAAATTTTTAAAATTATTTTATTATTGGTTGCTGTTAACTATACTTTGCAAGGCAATAAATACATTTTGTATAAATTTTCGCTCTCGAGTAAATTTTTGAGTTTGAAATTTTTAAATTTAACAGAAATTTTCTTTTCCACTAACTTTGATATTATCGCGTCACTGCCATGCAAACCTGTAGGATCATTTTATAATTTTCATGTAATGTTTTGGATTATTTCCGTGTTATTTTTTTACTCACTATTCGTTTTGATGTAAATTAAGTGTTATAGTTTATTTGCGGTTTTAACCAAACAAATAATTCAGAATCAGCTTTTTCCTGTAGTATTTATTAGTCGTCTTGCTGTCTAATGAACAAAGTCACTTTTCCATTTGTTCGCGAAAGTGGGGGGTGGCCGTGATCTCTTAGAATTTCCATTAGTTCACGAGCATTACTGATATGAATTCGTTAAATCGACTTTTGCATGCATATGATACGTAATGTGTGGTCAAAAATTTATTTCTGCTGTGAATTCTGTGTTTCAAAAGATGGCCACGCTCCAAACTAACCAGTTGTTATACTTAAAAATTACGTACAAACAAAAGACAGGAACAAATCAAATGACTGTTCTGGATTCTTTACTATCGAGTAATAGTTTTGTTTACTAATATACGGAAATCTTCCGTGCTTTGTTGAGGGAATGTCTCTGAAGTTTACGGTTAATTTTAATGTCATTTTGCGCTAAAAATTTTCTGTAGTTGCTGTTCTTTCCCATGCACATAATAACTCAACAAATAAGAACTTAAACACAAATACGTGCACAGAAGAATTGTTAAGAGATCTCGCACACTTACGTGACAGCAAATTCTTTTGAATAGCATGGGTATTATCAATAATATACCCTTCATTAAGCTGGATTGTGGGAAACAAAAATTAATAACACGTTTCCCGTTAAGTAAAGTATGCGGCAAATAAAACGAATTCTTCCGGCTCGAATAGCTTCCTACCGTTCGGAGATATATCGCATAAGATCGCCTTCGAATCCACTGCTATTCGTCTGTTTCGTAAACTCGTGTGACCCTGACTCATATCCGCGAGTGTCTAGCTCAGTTCCCTTGAATTGCATCTGATTCATTTTCCCCCTCCTGTGCCTCTGCGGTTGCAGCGAACGGAAAGCTGTCGTTTCGGTGAGCGATACGAGAGAGAGTGACCCCAGAATCTCTTTACGTTCCTACCTTCGGGTGCTCACCTGATAAGTTCGCCCCGGGGGAAGCTGGTGATCTCGAAAGTCGACGGAAGAAGATAATGGGTATACTCTAATTGGCAGTTGTAGAGCATTCCTCATCTGTGTTTAAATGCATGTAAAAGCGACCTTTTTTTATTACATCCCGCAGAGAATTTATCTTTTGTCTCCGAAGCTACGGGACCATCTTGCCTTGTCTAGAATGAAAGTTTTATCTTGTTTATGGTGATGCACAAATGACATTACACAAATGCGTAGAGAAATTAACGTTTTTATATTTTTTAATTTTTTTTTTTTTTTTTTTTAAACAGGAAAGCAGAAAATGGCATCTTTTTAATATATGTAGGAAAAGATGGATGGTGAATTTCCATTAAATTAAAATCTTTAACAGGCCATTTTTTTTTCTTGTATAAAATTACAGATTCAGAAATGGGTACTTTTCGGTTAACGGGGCGCCACTTGGCGCGAATCGTAAATGTTGGCGCAAAATCTTACTAGAGATAGAAAAAATTTTGGATTAAAAAAAAAAAAAAAGAATAACTGTTATATTATAAATCCAAAATAAATTTTAAAAAAAGAGACAAACACAGAAAAATACAAAATGGATTTTAGCCGCAAAAATTTCAGATTACACAGGAGGCATGAAGCTGCTGATTTCGTTCCACATTGTTGGAAACATTTCCGTCATCTCATGCGATTCACGTCACATGAATTCAATTAGGTACGAATCGTGTGATTCATTCCCCCCCCCCCCCCAAAAAAAAAAAAACAACTGAAAATCCGGTAGTTGAGAATTACTTCATCCATATTCACCCGCTTATTTTCGATAACGTCATTGAATAGCCACTCGTGGCGTGAAATAACCAGGTTACCACATCTGGCGATATGGCGCACAATTACAGTTGGCGCTCTTAGCCAAAAATTACTCAGGAAGGTACAGTACTTTATTTTGAAATGGGTAAATTTTATTTTGAGGCAAAAGTTCCTTGGAGGAAAGCATATATGATTGTGACCCACCCTGACAAAGTTTGGTAGGACCTTTTCAGGTTTACCCCAGCGTGGTATAACTATTTCTCTATATCAAGTAATTAAACACTGTCACTGATGATCCAGAAAATGCTAATTTGAAATTAATGCTTCCAGGTTTCTTTTCTCTCCGACTGGTTAAAAATACCATTAGATGTGTTGTACGGGTTTGGAGAGTTTCATATGCATTGTATAATTTTCTATGATGGTCGCCGTGGAGACATGCTTGTTCGGGCATAAAGTTTAAGCCGGTTTAGAACGAATATGTTTTGGTGTACTGGTGTTAAATTATGCAGAACTGTCGTATTTGTATTGTTGAGTATTTATATACAAATAAATCCAACTGATAGTGGGGAAAAAAAATTCAGGTAGTCTCTTCTAACGAAACTACCGCGGGTTATTAACGTAGGATTACTTATCGTTGCTTACCTCTTTTGTATATTTTTATTTATTTATTTATTTTTTTAACGCATTTTGATACTTTTCTGTTTAACTGTTTACTGCTACTGGGTTTGGCGCGCTGCCAAAATTATACCTCGCGACGGACTCTGAATTTTTTCTTTTCAGAGGACCGTTATTGAGGAACGTAATCCTACGTTAAAAATTAAGGCTATGTTAGAGTTTTACCCCCAAGACAGGTAGATTACTCTGGTGTCACGTTAGGGAATATAAAATAAAGCAATTAATCCATCCCCTTTTAGAGAAATCTTAAAAGTTTTCTTTATGTTTCACTTATATAAAGTTATATCTAAGACCAAATAAATAAATAAATAAATTGGGTGGGAATGTCTCTACATTTGAAATTTTTATTAGTAAAATCTAAAATGGGTATGTTAATTTATTACAATATAGGTTGCAAAAATTTATTTATTTATGCAAGAAAAGCGGCATCGAGTTAAGCGTGGTTTTTTTTTTCTTTCTCAAAATTCAAAATTTAATTTTAAAATATATTTTCAATTTATTTTAAAATTGTACTCTATTTTGAGTATGGCAACATTGCGTTTCAACTTAATCATAATGTAATCTTCTGACCTGCTTGGGTACCACATGTGCAGTTCTCAAAATTTTAATTGCTTCCTTTTGAGAGTTTCGTAGTTTTTGTAGTCTAGACGTTTAAAATTAACTGCAGAAGAAATTTTTTAACACTAAAATATGAAGTCCTCATCATAAATGTTATTATGTTAAGTATTACCACTGTCCAAAAATCAGAATAATTTTTAAAAACAAATTAATTTTTCTAATATTCTCTCTGCAAAACTCGGAAAATCCTTTGACACTGCTAGAGGATCGAGCATCTAAAACTGCGGCGTTGGGTCTTTGATCCGGAACTAATGGCTTCCCACTTCCCCATCTTTTATTTCCGATAGTTCCGCCTGCAGAAAAGTACAGTATATATGTAAATTAATAACTGATTTGCGCGAACTCAAGCGCTTCGTGTATTCTTCTGATGTATTTTTTCCATGTATGGTTTGGCATTTTCTTATATAATGCAAATGCTATCACAAAAAGACAAATCAGATAATAGGGAAGAAAAGGATAGTTATACAGGGTGTCCCAAAAAGATAAGTACAACTTCAAAAATTTATTTAAAAAAAGAATAGGACTACACCAAAACTAGTTGGAACAATAGATAGAATAACTCAAAGTTTTTTCTATAGTATGTTTCTGATTATAGATGGCGCTGCACAACACGTAAATTCATTCCCACAGCGTTGGATTGGCAGGGATGGCCCCATAGCATGGCCGACCCGGTCTCCTGATATTACTCCATTAGACTTTTTCTTTTGGGATTATGTAAAAGATACTGCGTACCGAACAAATGTTAAGTGTCGTGGAATTGAAACAAAAGATCCAAACAGCTGTAGCTACTGTTGATGTTAGCGTGCTGAAACGTTCGTGGATTGAATTGGAATATCGTCTTGATATTGTTCGTGTTATGAAAGGATCTCATGTGGAACTTTACTAAGGTAGAGAGAGAGAAAAACTTTTAAAATTTATTCTATCTAATGTTGTAACTAGTTTTGCTGTAGGCCTATTCTTTTTTTAATAAATTTCTGAAGCTGTACTGGTCTTTTTGAGACACCTTGTATAATAAGATCGGCCGTCCCCATTTTATAGGGGTTAACGTCACGAGCTCCCACGGAGTGGGCTCGGGTTCAAATCCAGCACCAAGGGAAGTTTTAGTGCCGTCCCCTCATAGGAAGCTTTATTGGCTCTCCTGTATGATGCTCCCACAATGAAGTTGCCAACCAAATTTCGCGATAGGAATGGGCGAATGTCGTCACAAGTGCCTGCCGTGTATGGAAAAGAAAATATTATATAATAGATCAGTAATACAGTTCCTATCACACAGGAGTTTCTTATGCCAGTATTCCATGGAAATAAACCTTTTAATATTTACCCTCATACCTCCTCATTCGAGAAAGTTATCACAAATAGGTTACTGAAATCCATAGTCGATACAAAGACATCCGTGGAAATAAAAAAAATATTCATTGACAATGCCACTTCCTTATTAGCGCTGAGGTCTGTGCGTTCGTCCCACCCTTGGTATGGATGTTTGCAGTGGCGCACCCAGGATTTTTTATTGTGGGGAGGGGGCGATATGAACGGATAAAAATATTTAAAATGTAAAATCAATATTCATAATGCAATTTCTATTTCTTTGGGGCGGGGGGGGGGGTGCGCCACTGGATGTTTGTAGTCTTTCAGAACCGACTTTAAGCAGTAGGTCCCGGGCTAATTATCCCTCGTGTAGCAAAAGTTGACCGTAGCGCTCAAAACTAAACTAATCCTGATTAGCGCTAATAATTCTATTAAACGAAGGGTTTTTTTTTCTAGAGGGTTCGACTAAAAAAATACGTTTCATAGAATCCCTGTATAGAAAGTTAATTTCGAAGTGAGGAAAAATTGTGAAGGAAGTCCTATTGCAAGCGACGTCAAAAGTATGTGTTGTTGTTACTAATCCTATCTGATCTAGCCGATAGGCTAGACCAGATCCATAAGACCGAAAATCCAGTCAAAAGTATGTTCCTACTGAGGGAAAAATAGTTTAGCTAACTACTGAAAATGGGGGGGGGGGGGGGGATGGCGCTAAAATGCAAGGGCGAAAACGGTAGATGCTTACTGAAAGCATTGAAAGTTTATATAAAAATCAAAGGATATATAATGTAGACAGATAGATAATATAGAGTACTAGTACGCTTTTGTAATATTCAAAACGCAACAACAAATTGTACATCAGTATTTCATATATTGTAACCTCTATCTATTCCGGCGCATTTTGGGATAAGCAATTTTTTCAATTTAATGCATATCAACCAGCTCTGTTAATAAAAATCCCCTTCAGAAATACCCCTTCTCCTTCTGAAAAAAGATTTTAGTGGAACCAGTGGGTAGAATTTTTTTTTTTAGTTGTAGAATCGGGAGGGAGTTTTTCTGAAGTTACTTAAGTTCACAGTAGCTTTGGACGAATGTTTCACCTTCCTAGGACCTAGGTTTTGTTATTTTCTTGCTCTCTCTTTTTGATTCAAAATTAGCACTACAGGCCCTGTCACAATATTATGACTGTTAGTCGCAACGAATTTTAAAATGCAGATTGAATTTGAAGAATCTTGCTCATAAAATTTCTTTCCAATGGGTACCAGCACATTGTGGCAATGAGGGAAATGAACGTGCGGACCTACTTGCCAATAAAGGAGCCTCGGTGGCCCAGATACCCACGAAAGCATTAACATTCCATTCTTTTTAAGGGTTCTAACAAATATGACTTTTCAAACTTAACTTTTAATTAGAAGCCGCGGAAGCATCGAAAGACAAGAGCTGGGTGATTCTTAATGAGAATAACTCTTGTGTTCCTGATGCCCCAAGTAAAGCTGCTGTTGCATGCTTTAGACTGTTGACAAATCATGACTGTCTGAGATCTCATCTCTTCCGTATTGACGTTGCTGATTCTCCTGACTGTACTCTTTTTGTGATTCTCGTCAACCTATGACAGCCGAACATTTGTGCGTGTGCCCTGCATTAAGTAGTTTTTATTGTATTGTGGAAAAATACTGGAGAGCTCGATGTACTGATGGCATAAGAGCTAATTTGTATGTGACATTTGTTAAATAAAAAATTAATAAAAATAATTTTCTTGCTCTCTAAATTTTGTACCCCAATTCGTGATGGACGATGGTGCTTTCCGAAGCGGGCTGGATGACTGCACTTTGTCAGTCACCACTAAAAATTTAGAGAAATTTTGCATTGGGAATTGCTTTCTCTCCACCGTTCTCACCGGCTATGCATTGCTGAGGTGCCCATAACTGGGTGAGAAACCTAGATCCTAGGCTACTTGTACGTTGGAGATTTATACAAGAAAACTGGCTTTTCCCATAGTTAGAATCCGATTCGGAGGACTTCGTTTTCCAGCAGGATGGGGCACCACCACATTGGAGCTTGGACGTTCGAGAATTTTTGAACAATCGCATTCCGAAACGATGGATCGGCCGTTCGAGACCTGACGATTCAGTTAAACATCACTGGCCTCAAAAATCATCGGACCTCTCAGTGTGCGAGTTTTTCTTGTGGGGGTTTATAAAAGACTCCATTTATGTGCCTTCCCTTCCAGCTACATTAGCCGAACTTAAGATACGCATAACAACAGCCGTATCTCAGAATACAGACATACTGCACATGCAGACATGCTCGTAAAAGTTTTGGACGAATTTGACTACCATGTATACATATGTCGTGCATCAAAAGGTGAGCATATTGAGCACCTTTAATTTGGTTTGTAAAAAAATTTTTGATTAGCCAAGTAATAGAAAATTAATTTTAGGTTTCTATGTTCAATATTTTTCATAAAATGCTCATTTTAAATCGGGGTGATTCTTTTGAAACAGTTTGTATATATTTTCGTTTATACTGTTTAACAATATTCTTATGTCTTTTCAATCAGCGAAATGATTATGTGGTATTCTTTAACTTATGAAATATGTGCATGGAAGCTCCACCAGGCGAGTAACTTTCGAAAAATGTAGAACAACTAGCTTACGTAATGAGTAAAACTGTATTGCACAGAGGACATGCCTTTTCCGGCCAAAGAATTTAAACAAAACCAAACAAAACTTGAATCATTCCACGGATGCTACACCCTGCGCTGCTCACCCGAAAAAAAGTATTGTTCATTGGAAGACAAAGGTATACTGACAGTGAAATTAAAAAACTATATATTTGTCATCACCCTAGTAACGTTGTATTGGTGTTCGGCACTGCACTATTTCAAAAGGTAAAATTATTGCTATGGATTATTAAAAAAAATAAACTGCAATAGTCTTAATTTCCTTAAGTTTTTATGCTAAGGACTTGCACTTTTAGGGGACCTAAAATAGAAAATAGATTTCATTTCCCATTTCTCGAAAGATTGTTTATTGTTTTGAACTGACGACCTCGCTCGCAATTAATCAGTTTAACAAGCTAGAACAAAGGTCTCTGGAAAAAGAATACTTTCGTCATTTTACTTGATCTCATTATGCATCAGTTCCTTGAATGATAGGAAGCGAGAGATTAAATGAGTTGTTCTCTTGAGCTTGTTTGTTATTTTCGAGGGAGAATTGTGTAATACTGGATTTTCTAATTCTTTTTCGTTTGTCGGCCGCCCGACAAAGAAGCGGATGATCTCGGTCTTAAGATAACGTCGTGAAACAAAAATTATTTGCCTAGAAAAGATATATATTACGACTGATTCGCAGAGTATGTTAGATATAAATCTACTCAGCGAGCCAGAAAAAAAAATTAGAGATCTTATTAATTGTCTTATTTCTTAAAGGATCGAAGCATTATCTACTTATCCAGGAAAGAGCCTTCTCTGAGGGGTTGCAACGAATTGCGGGAACTTCCTTACGATGGAAATTCAATTTCGAATTTTCGAAGGCCCGGCAAGTTTATAATTCTTCTCTCGATACAAATTCTGAAAAGGGGTTTATCGCCGTTCTCCTCGGGCAGTGCTAAATTACATCACGCAAGCGCTAAATTATGTTATACAGTCGAACCCCGTTATAGCAAACCTGGTATGTAACGAACTCCCGGATATAAAGAACGAAAATTTGGTCCCGCCATTTTCTTATTGTACGCAAGTTAATTAGTATTATGTCAGTTTAATGTAATCTATTTTAGTCAATTTAATTCATTAATGATCATTTTTTATAGATTTCATCATTTTTTAATACATCATTATTGAATACATATTGCAACTAATGAGTTATACATTTTGTGAACTCTAGCATTTTTCTTAACGGTTCGAATATTAGCGAACCACAGGACAAAGCGAACCAAACCTTTGGTATCTTGAAGTTCGTTATAACAGGGTTCCCACTGTATTGGCTACTCGTTGCCAAGGTAGCCAGTTCATAGAATATCGCCTTATCTGTCTACGCGAGTGCGATTCGTTACGATCTAAAACAAGATCCTTTCCTAATTTATTTAATATTATTTTAATTATTAAAACTTATTTATTTTTCAAAGTAGTTATAATATTTAACAAGTAATAGTAATAATAGCATTTTTTTTGTCAAAACTTTGCAGTAAAAGCACAAAGTATTAAGTGAGGGTTTTATAGCTAGATATTTTTGTAAATAAAATCTATTCTTTGTGAATAAAATCCTTTCTACCATATTAGTAGTTCAGTTGCATGAAGTATCAGTTACATTCCAGATTATGTACTCAACCTACTGTTAAGATTCGCGACAGCTGCCTCACAGTCGTGCAGTACACCCACCACTAGAAAGCGGAATACGCTGAATCAATATACAGGGCTATTCAAAAAGAATGAACCGATATCATGACGGCAATATTTTATATATTAAAGGTAATGCAAAACTCCAGCGAAGTAGCACATATTCTACTCATAATCAAGTTTTGTTCCTGTCTTACAAGTGTTCAAATACGGCACCGCCCCTCTGGCACCTGATGATTCGAGCTTTTTGGGATGAAAAAGTGCCCCCGCGATGAATCGGCCGGAAGAGGGTCCCAGGACCTTGCTCTTTGTGTTTAGCCTGCCCCCAGTCCTCACCGAGTGTCATTTTTTTTTTTCATGCGGGGATATGTATAAGATCGCTTTTATGTTCCACCGCTACCTACTGACCTCGATTACCTTAAAAATTAAATAACAACAGTAATCCTTTTCAGAGAATTGTGACGTGCTGATATGCGCCTGGGAGGAATTCTATTATTGCCTTGATGTTGCCCACGCTGCAAGTGGTGGCCACATTGAACACTTGTTAAGGCAGGAAATAAAACTTGATTGTTAGTAGAATATTATTTGTCACTTGGCTGGCGTTTTGTATTATTTCTCCTTAATAAAATATTTCGCCATGAAATCGGTTAATTTTTTTTTTTTTTTTTTTTTTTTTTTTTTTTTTTTTTTTTTTTTGAATAACCTAGTCTGTTGATTCTCCTCTTCACCGGAATGACAGCTTGCGATACAGGTTGACTTTCCACTGCGTTCCTGTTTCTTTGGATCAGATATTGAACTATTTTAGCATGATGAACGGGTGCCTATCGTCTTTGAAGAGTTCATATGCAGTGCCGTGACGTAATCACTGGGGAGAAAATAATTATCCGCTCTTTGGGCGGCTCTTCGCTCTCAACAGTAACCAGTAGAGTCACTCCGCACCAACGGAACGTGTCCCACTCCATAATACCACCATCACAAACTTAAATTGTGTTGACAAGACAAGACAGAGGGTAAATAATTTCATGGGGCTTCCGTCATACGATGTGCTGTTCGGTATAAAAAAACAAAGGGGAATGAATCTATCTACTTTCAAATTTAAAAAAGCTATATTTCCATTGGACTGTATATGAATATTTTTTATATTAATGAACAACCATTATACCCTGCGACTGGGCAAGGTCGACTCAACCTTTCATCCCTTGAGTGGGTTGATAAAATGAGGACCAAGCATGCTTGGGAACTAAACTGTTGGGGGGGGGGGGTCGTCAGGTCCCGCGTCAGGTTGACCAACTGACTGAGACATAAGCTGCATGGCATCCCAAGCCCACGGTCAAGAAATCGGAGATATGCACTGCCGGCCTTGGTCCACAGCGGATTGTTGTGCCATGAGTTTAGTTTTTAGTTTAGAACAACCATTATGAAAAAGGATTTGTCTGATATTTCATTATACATATCAGCATTAAATAATAGATCTGATATCTTCGCTATCAAAGTATTGTGAAAATCTTTCTGAATATAAGAATAGTAACTATACAATAACAAACCTTCGCGTATGATTTTATAGTCCCGAGAATTTGGAATCAATCTTCAAATTTCTCTGAATATTACGGCAGATAATTTGAGTCAAGAACGCAGTGACGAATCTATAAAACATATACAGTGAAACTTCTCTAGCCGGCCACCCCGCTAAACGACCATATTTTGTTCAGAACAGATTTGACACCCTCCATAGAGACAATGATATTTTACCCTCTTTTCGTCGGCAAACCCCTCAAAACGGCCACTTTTCCCCCGGAATCATGACTGGCCGCCATTGAGAAGTTTCACTGTATTTCATGAACGCAGGATCCATTGAAACAGTTTGCGTGACTGTCTGCTTGAGCAGCCAAATCCAGTTTGCGTTTAAGCTTAATTATTCTGGTCTATCTCATTTCACGATGATCGCATCATGAAACGAGATAGTATTTTAGTTAGTAAAAAATAAACACGTGTAGAATTACCTGTTATTCGTTTCATCTTAATGGTATTCGTAGATATTCTATTTCGATGTGGAAGTCCGTGTTGTAAGCCAGTCATTAAGAACGATTAAATGAAAGCGTTCTTCTCAGCTTTACATTGAATACGCTAGACTTTTTTTCTTTCGTTGATCTTAATCCTGATATTTTTGCTAGACTGGATTTAAATTAAAATTTGGATTTTTGTAGTTAAAGGTAATGGTGCACTCAAGCGTTGAAGGGGAAAATGTTAATAGATTCTTGAAAGATGCTTTCGGTTAAGATTAATAACGTGACTTGGTTTAGGATTTTTATTACGATTTACGAAACTCTATTTTTAATGTATGACTATTTCTTTTGACTCATTCATGCATGGCTTTTTCAATTTTGCACATTCTAATCATTAATTGGAACTTCGACTTGACTGACATTGAAGTTTAATATACACCTTAATCTAGACCAGTGGTTCTTTAACCGGGGGTGCGAGAGAAGGTTCTAAATTTTTAATGAAAATTACTAATTGGGTGAATCATTAGATGGATACTTTTCCACGGTAAATGTAAGCAAAATTAATAGATGGATACTCAATCCATTTTTGTTTGATCTAAATTCAATGGATGACAACGTTTTATTATAAGACTATCTTATCGCAATACGAGCTAATGCACGTATTGAAATGGAATTTGAAAAACTGGACTTAGAACAGTCCTGGTATACGCTGTTAGAATTTTATCCAGAATTGGCAAAAGCAGAATTAGAGACACTTTTACCATTTGCCATCACTTACCTTTGAGAAATGAGTTTTTCATCACTTTTACACATCAAAACAAAAGCCAGAAATCGCTTAAATGCATCTGATGAGTTACGTGGGGCTCTTAAAATCAATGAGCCTCGTTTTAGAAGGATAATTATGAACAAACAATAACAACGTAGCCATTAAAAATGTAGATATTGTTTTATATGTAATAATATAGTATGTGTTGTAAATGTATTAATTTTTTATGAAATAAATTATCTTGCAATAAATGTCTTTTCCTAAATAAAAAATAGAAACATTTTTCAAGGGGGTGCGAGAGCTTATTTTTAGAATCTAGGGGGTGTTCACTATTAAAAAGATAAAGAACTACTGATCTAGACTGATGCACATTATTCCCCAATACATTTTATTATTGCTTTACCAATACTAAAGATCATTGGTAAAAATATCAACCCTATTTTGTTTTATTCGTTACCTGGTTTTGCTCAAATCATGCGTATTATCGTATACTCGTATCATGCGTATTTTATGAATATCTGACTTAGATCAGGATGTTTTGTACTCAGCATGATTAAAAGCTTGAGTTCTTGTACATTGTAATCGTTACATATTATCGTTGTTTACACTGCGTATGGTAAAAGATTTATCCAATCTTTAAAAGCTTAAATTACCAGGGTAACTTAGATGATGGTTATTAATATATTTCTCTTAATCGCATAGTTCAAATGCAGATATTCTAGTTAAAAGTGTATATATATATATATATATATATATATATATATATATATATATATATATAATATGTAACACCACTCAATGACAAAATCTTTTTCGGCCATCGAATAAGTCACTCTTTTCAGAAACCAATCAAGTAAAGCCCATACGCTTAATGTAAATCGTTGCAATAATACAATTTAAACGCAGCAAGTACTTGATGATAACGGTCAATCGTTTTGTGTTGTTTCGTCACAAAAAATTAAAATAAATTAGTCCGTTACTGTCTAACTGAGGAAGAAGTAAGTACTTGGGAATCATTAAACAATTATTTCAAAATTTTCAGTAGTAAACAATAATTTGAAGACTGAATTGGATGTTATTACTTTTTTTTTCACTTGCCAAATTGATCAAGTCCTTTAGTCACGGAAAAATTATAATAATAATAGCGATTTCTTCAGAGATATTATATCTTATAGATTTTATATGTCGTCATATGAAAGCTACATCTGCAATAATACATTCTGCAATGTTTATTTGAATTTATGTTTTCAAAGGAATTTTAAAAACCAATGCATATTATTTTATTACTTTTCTCCACATTTTGTTGTATGGACTTAACCGATTTAGCAAACGAGCGGCTCATACGTTAGTTCAGAATATCGGTTAGGATAAAAAGATGGTGGGATCGATTTCTGCCTCAACCGTAGTTCTTGTGAACGATTAATACATTAACTGACGTACACTACGTTAATATTAATGCTGCATAAGAAATGTAAAAGAAACTCCAGAAAGAACTTAATCAGAGAAGAGACGGAAAATAACTATTGATTACCAAATTAGTTTTATAGTTTTATTTTCTTTTTGAAATGACAGCGTGCTTCGAGAACAGAAAAATTAAAGCCAGGGGATGGCCAAAACTTTTGGACGCTGGCATTTGAATCTGCAGTAAGAACACTGCGGGTGGCATGTTTGGTCAGGTCTGTTCTGACCTCGAGCAGCAAAAATATGACCGTCGAGCGCCTCATTTATTGCGAGGATTGCGATTTCCTTGTTGCTCGCATGATGGTCAACATTCGGGGAAACACCTGACATTGCAACAGGCAACGTGTTTTCTATTTGTGCATCCGTTATTCTAGTTCACGCTTTAGATTTAACAGCTTTCATTGCGTAAAAACCCTCGTGGGTTTTGCAATGTAAACTGAAAACATTCATATTGCCGGCCGTAAGTTGCACATGTACGACTTAAGAGTTTCGGCTGCAAAATCGATTTTATTATTACTGTTAAAATAGTTTACCCGATTTTTGAAACAAAACTAACTTCAAATCTATAAATTTTGTGAAAATATAATGAAAAAAAAATTACCTTAGTTCTTTGAAACATTTTACGAGGGAAAGAAACTTCAATAAATGACATTTATGCAATCAAGGGTATTGTAATTATCTGCGTAATACCTGCATGGACTTTCCAACACTAGGCCAGGGACTAAGAAAAATATTTTGTATGAACATAGAATTATTAAATGGATTGTCACGAATACTGATCTGACCGCTCTGTTAGAATGACTTGTAATTAATGTTTAATAGTAATAGCTTTGTTTAATGGATAACTAGTCTTACGCAAATTAAATATAAATCATACGAATTTGACGTAAATAAATTAAAGAAAAAAGATATCCAGGGATTTATTTTTTTATTAGCGCAAAATCTTGCTAATTGTAGTGACTAGTATATCAACTTCTGACCTAATGTCCATCTTATTTAGGTGTCTGACTAAGAAGGATAATAAACAAACTAAAGCTATTTATTTAAACTAAGACTATAACTAATAAGAAAAATTCATTTTTTAACGATTAGTGTCGTATAGAGTTACAAAATATTTTAAGGAAAGGAATGCTCTATTTGGTATTGTAATAATATATATATATATATTCAGAGAATATATATATATTCAGAGAATAGATTGTGGACATATAGATACCGATGAAATTTTTTTATCTCTGATTCTGTTTTTTTTCGAACTTAAATTAAAGAAAAATATTGATATGAGTTTTGTAAAACAACTTGTATTCATAGAGAACTTAAAACAGTAAAGTGACTTTACTCTCCATGCAGTGTTTATTTTGGCTGTACATAAAGGGTGAAGTCACAGTGGGCTTCTTTCTGAGATACCTTCATGCTGTTCTGTATGGCTTCAAAAGATTGAACGGCATGTAAAAATCTCCTTCAATTTTAAGTATCCATGCAGTTTTTTTTTTTTCATTAGCTGTATACCTGTCAATTTGACTTCACATAAAGGGTTGTTGCCTTTTTTTCTGAGATACCCTAAAGCCATTCTATATAGCTTCAAAGGACTGAAAACTGAATGCAAAAATCTTTTTCAATTTTCTGTATTCATATAGTTTTTTCAGAAGTTGATATATTAGTCAATATTTTTAACAAGATTTTGCGCCAACAAATAAAAAACAAACACTGGATATCTTTTATTTCGTTTTTTTTTTTTTGGCTAATGTCCCTGGGGGATGACGACATTACACCCCAGTCCGGTGTACATATTGTAGAGTATTGCATTTCAACCTCTCCGTTAACAAAAGAAATTCTTCTATCTCGGTCTGAGACTCATCAAAAGAATCCCGACAACTTAGGTGGCAAAATGCTGACGGCATTTTCCTTTTGTTCATCCGATAGACTTGTTCCATAGAACGTTAGGGGACATCGGTCATTTTTCTTGATTTAGTCATCGCCGCCCGGTGACACCGCTGATGTCAGGTATAAATGACAGGAGACTCCAGGTGCTTTCATTCATGAACTATCAATTGTTAAGCAGCATCCTGGAGGCGTCGCGTGCCTAAACAAAAGGACTCGTGCCCTTCGCATTTTACCGAAGCGGCCCTTTGAGACTCTTTGAAGTGGCTTGGAGGACAAACTAAAAAGGCGGCCGCTTTAGACCCGGGGAAAATATTTCATTATCGCCCCAGGAAACCCATTTCCGTTGCTCACTTGTTCTAGATCGATCGACTTTCCGGAGAGTGATGCAATATCCGGTGGAGGTTCTTCTATAAAAGAGAATGGACCCCTCAGTCGTGGCTTGGAGATTTCAACGCCACACACAACTTTTGGAACTGCAACACTAACAACACACATGGAAATACAATCTATAACTTAATAAACAATTATGACATTGACATACTTGCACCTGAAACACCAACACATTACAGCCACCAAGGTAATGGCTCCATTATTGATTCTGCCCTCATTAAGGGAGTCCCTTACCCCATGAACATACAAACACTCAATGCACTAAACTCAGATCACCTTCCAGTCCAACTAACCATAAATTTCAACTCAAATCTCAACCACAACACCCATAATACTATTACTGACTGGAATCACTATAACTACTTACTTAAGAATACACCATATAACTTTAACATCCCAAACACTCCTGATGAAATAGACAATTACACTAAATACATAACCGACACCATCACTACTGCCTATAACACAGCTACACAAACAATTCACAACAATATTAACAGAAAATCTACTGACAAAACACTCAACCACCTTAAAAATCTCAGGAACAGCACCAGGAAAACATGGCAGCAAACCAGACTCCCTCATCACAAAACACTCATGAATCAAGCTCAAGAAAACTTAAAAACTTACATCACACACAAGTCAAACACCAGATGGAATTACTATGTATCTAACTTAACCACACAAAACAACTCCATCTGGAAAGCCACACGACAACTTAAAACTAGGAAGTTCAACATGCCACCACTTTACAATAACACTACAGGTACACAAGCTCTTACCCAGGAAGACAAAGCTGCACTAATTGCTCAAAAGCTAGCTAAGCAGTTCACCCCCCATAATTTATCCCATCCCCCCACTGAGAGAGAAGTAATTTCTAATCTTGAAAACCTACTAGACTCCCCCATCCCTCCTATTGATACACATATCCCCCCCTCTGAAGTTATTAACCATATCAGAAAACTTAAAAATAATAAAGCCCCTGGTGCGGATAAAATCACTAGTATAATGCTCAAAAATCTACCACCAAAGCTCTTAATTAATATTACCACCCTCATAAATGCCATTATTCGCACCAGCTACTTCCCCTCTCCCTGGAAAAACTCTATAATTATCCCCATCCATAAACCAGGTAAAGCTCCCTCTGACCCCTCTAATTACAGACCCATTAGCCTACTCTCAACTATTAGTAAACTAGCAGAAAAATTCATACTTAACTTAATTAACACCCACCTAGATAATAATAACATCCTCTCCCCCTAACAATTTGGTTTCAGGCGTTCTCTCTCAGCCCCTCATCAATTATATAGAGTAGTTAGTGATCTCGCCAAAGCTAAAACTTACAGCAAATCTACTGCTGCTGTCTTTCTGGATATCAGCAGGGCATTCGACTCAGTCTGGGTACAGGGACTCATTTACAAACTCATTAACTACAATTTCACACCTAGCATTATACACTTAATTTACAGCTACCTTACAAACAGAACATTCCAAGTGAAACTTCAAAACACACTCTCACAGAAACACAATATTCTCTGCGGTCTGCCACAAGGCAGCTTACTGGGTCCAGTTCTGTACTTAATTTACGTAAATGACTTCCCAACACACTTCAGAACACACACTGCTGTTTACGCAGATGACACAGCCATATACATGTCTTACAACAAAATTAACTTTGCAGTCAACTAGCTTAACATCCACCTACACCACATTCAAACATGGACACACAAATGGAAAATGAAGCTCAATACAGACAAATGTGTTGCTGTCATGTTTTCCAGAAAATCACCTACCTCTTATAATGACCATAACATCATAATCAACAACACTGCTCTGCCCTGGAAAAAATCCTGTAAATATCTTGGAATTACTCTTGACAAGAATCTCACTTGGCGTCCCCACATAAAACACATTATTGATAAATTTCGAGCTGCTAAAAGAACACTCTTCCCCTTAATTGCTCGAAATAGTTATTTGAACTTAGATATGAAGTTGCTCATCTATAGTGCATTCCTTAGACCTATCTTAACCTATGCTTGCCAGGCCTGGTCTTACTGTCCAGAGTATCAAATTAATAAAATCTGTGCTGCTCAAAATAGTACTATTAGAACAATTGTAAATGCCCCCTACTACTTTAGAAATTATAAAATTTATGAAGAAATTAACTTCCCCCCCCCCTCACTAAATTCATCCACTCCCTTAACATTAAATTTTATGATAGCATTGAAGCTAATGAGCTTACTCTCCTAACTGATCTCTCTGATTATGATCATAGGAAACCCTTTAACAGAAAGAGGCCAAGAGCCTCTTTGCCTCTTAACTGGTAATTCCCCTCCTTTTGGTGTGTCCCAGTAGCACAGACGGTAGAGCGCGGAGCTCATAACCAGTCGGTTGTGAGTTCGAATCCCCACGATTTCACTTTTTCCAAATTTCTTCCCCCCCCCCCCCCAGTTGGCTGGGTTCTGGCTTGCAAACTCCTTTCTAGCGTCTATCCTTAATTTATTTAATGAAAAAAAAAAATTATAAAATTTTCAAAAATTTAATACGTAGACCCCGGTCTACGGTAAAAAACATGTAAAAAATATTTACTAAAATTGATACTTGAGTTTGGTTTCAAACCCAAGGTAAAAAATATTATTTATTTTAACATTAATTCTCCTTCTTAGTTATTTTCCTTTTCTCTATCCACTAAACTTTCTCAGGTCGCAGAAATTCGAGGAAACAAACACACTTCTCTCCTATCTCTTTTACTAACATCTGCCGACAATTTTATTCCGGTGAACTCCAGAAAAAGCAATGCTATCTTCTAGAAGTTGGGGGTAAAATTCTACCCAGGCACTTCTACACAATCCAGTTGCCAGTTGCCAGTTGTGGCTTGCGTCTTTTAGTTCCTGACACGTAGCGGATCCAGTTTTAAGAGCAGCCGGGTTTGCCGCCCTTAGAGGTTCAAGAGTCCCTTGTGACTGTTTGCAGCGACGATTTAGTTCCTGCAGGAGTAAACATACTCCGCTAATTTGTCGGAGACCAGTCTTCGTGGAAGGAGCCTTTGCTACCTTATTTTCCAGTGAGGAGTCCTTTCTCCTTAATTTAATATTTTCATCGCTACCAGGTGCGTGCAGTGGTCACCGCCGTTGATATTATTGGGGAGCCCTTTCCCATCAGGACGAAGTGCCGTTTCTTCATCATTGAAGCAAAGCCAGTTCCGCTAGCCTAGCGGACTTCTGTGTTCTTACTCCGCCCCACGCCGATTAAATCGAGTGTGATTACCTAAGTTACGAAGTTCATCTTACATCTGTGCAGTGTACATATCTCATCATCATCAATTTTATTAATAAATTGCATTTTTTTGTTTATGTAATGAGTGATGTATACCTGGTGTGTTTAGTTCATCTACTGGTTGACACTACGAACCTCAGTTCGCTACAATATGAATACAAGGAAATAGAAACAGACAAATGACACAATCACAGAAGAATTTTATTGACAAACGATGACACCGGCGATGGACGATGGTTTGCAGCTCCCCTTTCTAGACGGGGCTCCATTTGCAGGCGCAAGACTGACCGGTTCCCCAGAATACGCCCAAGTCTTATGCGGGAATCGAACCCGCACCCCCGGCGTGGCAGGCTGATGCCTTAACCACTTAGCCACTGGGCGACTTTATTTCGTTTATTTACGTTAAATTTATATGATTTATATTAAATTTGCGTGAAGACTAGTTATTCAGCGTCTTAGAAAATGCTTGTCCCTCTGTTTTGAAACTTTTTGTTGGATTAAAATAAAATCGTTCCGATTCCTGTACACCTGCAAGCAACCAAAGCAGTTCTCTGTACTTGTTTTGTCCTATTTTATCGTGTCATAAGGTTCTCAGAAAGGATTATTCTAAGAGAGTCTTTAAATTATTTTTTTCAGGTTGGGGTTGTGACATTTGAACCTGTTTGTTTCATCTCGTAACACTTTTCACCCGAGAGTTTCCTCCGAGGAAAACAACAAAGGGCTCGTTCGTCTAAGTTCCAGCCCTACCTTTGTAACCTCAATTCTTTATAAAACGTTTCGCTCTTGGATGTATGTGAAATGTACTGCAGACAGTTTTATTTGTAGTCTGAAGAAATCCAGTAGATAAATTAGAAAAGATATTCAGTGCTTTTATAATAATTTAAATCCTGGATAGCAAGCTAATCTAAAGCTTTATTGTTGATATTATTCAAATGTTATCATAGTTTAGGGCCGATTTCTTATTAAAACCGAGTTTGTGCTAAAAAAAAAATTCAGGTAGTCTCTTCTAACGAAACTACCGCGGGTTATTAACGTAGGATTACTTATCGTTGCTTACCTCTGTTGTATGTATATATGTATCTATATATACGTACGTATGTGTATATATATACATATATGTATGTCAAAATTTTGACGCATCTTGGTACTTTTCTGTTTAACTTGTCCAAGCGATAGACTGGGTTTGGCGCGCTGCTAAAATTATAACTCGCGAGGACGGACGGACGGACAGTTTTAGAGTCTGAAATTTTCCTTTCCGAAGGACCGTTGGGGAGGAACGTAATCCTACGTTAAAAAGAATCTGCTTATTTCATTATTTATGAATTTTTTTGTTTATTCTCCTTTTAATTTGAATTTATTGATTTGCATCTATATTTTTTTTTCAACTATTGAATCATTTTACATTAGACTTACGTAAGCTTACCATAAAAAAAGTTTCATTCATTCATATATCGCCTTCAATAGTCACGATGTGAGCAAATGAAGCAAAAGCACAAACACGGCGTTTCTGCAGAGATATAAGAAATAATATCCTGTAATTGTACATTACACTATGTAAAATTTAAAAAAAAATGGAATAGATCTGATCAGATATATTTATAGAATGGGCCTAACTGACATTTTAAAAAGGGATATGTATTTTCTTGTTGCTACTGTGAGGATATGTTATTTAAAAGTAACTACAAGCCTTTATAACTCTTACGGGACCTTATATTGTCTCAATTTTCGATAAATCTATCATTTGTCACCTTAAGCTTTTAAGGAATGAAGTGGAATTCTCAAGGAATGAAGTGGAATTCTCATTCATTATCTCTTGTCAAATCTTTGCACTTGATACCAAAGTTTTCGAAGACGTTATTGATTGTATCTCGATTAAAACCAATTATTTAACTTCCATCTACAGCAGGAAGTGGATTACCGAGTTAATTCAATTAATCGAGCTTTCATCATCTCTTTAATCTTTTGCTATATGAATTGCACTCATCAAATCGAGCATTAAAGGAAATCACCTCCCAACAATATTCTCATGGAGGAAAATTTCTCCTATTACAAGCTTTGATTAAATTTCAAGTCTGACAAATCGCTCTTGTATGTCTATATCAGAAAAGAGCTCTCTTTTAATTTAATCAACCTTTTCAAAAAGAACTCAAGGAAGCACTTATAGAGCTTTCTAGGCATATGTACGTGTATTTTTTAGAAATGATTTATTTTCTTCAGACGTTTTAAAGTAAACACTTTGATCTCTGTGACATGAGATCCTCATTGAAAAGTATCTGTTTGCGCCACTCCCGGAATGATTTTTTTTCTTTACTCATGGACCAATACTCATCGAGGAAGAAGTCTTCCTCCTAGCCCAAGGAATATTAATCGGCTGTCATGAATGGCACCTCAGAGTCAAGCGCCGTTGTTAGTCTCATTACCTCCTCCAGTCCTTCCTCCTGTTTCTCTGTATAAATAAATACCTGCATTTGAAAGAATTAGTCCATATTTTGTACGCGGAAATGTCTCCCTTCTGGAAGCATTTTTCTCGACGGGTGGTAAGCAGGTAGATTCAATCGTTTCTTTGTTTCCATCAACCCGATTTGCTCCACCTGTTTTGCCTCCCGCCTCGTTACTGTGAAAAGTGTGACACTTGTAGATGACAGTGCAAGAAGTACATTTGGTTCCGTATTGAAAATAGTTTTGGGTACCCCGTAGTGTGCATAACTTTCTCGTATCTACGCTTTCTTTTATCTTGTCTTCCCCAGTTTTCGATGAGTTCCACTTCTGTTCCGCTTCTTCAGGGGCGACACATTCCATTGAACTAGTTTCAAGTGCCGGTAGTTTGGTAACGCTTAGTTGATGTCGTTGAAGAGTAATTAAATCTGGGTTATTAACTTCACACCCTTCCAATCTTTCCATGCATTTATTTAACTTGGTTTCTGCAGAAAATTGCTCGCGGCAGGTTGCAGCATTTTTAAGCCACAGCCAGGGCCGCGTTCACCCCTAGGTAAAATATGTACATACCTAGGGCCCGCTGAAAAGAGAACCCTCACAGACGTATTTGACATTACTGATTAGAATAAATAAATACACCGGCTTCGACTTCTAAATTTAATAAAAAAATACATACCAATAATAATACTTATCGCTTACTATATACTTAAGATATTCTAAAAAAGCTTTGTTATGAGGTTGTTATAAATAAGTTTACAAAAGTCAAAATTAGAAAACAAAAATTTATATATATATATATATATATATATATATATATATATATATATATATATATATATATATATAATATGGCTCGATTTGAGGCGGAACGTGCCGGAGCAGCGTTCCGGTACCTCTCTTTAGGAAAAAAAATTACAATAGTTAAAAACCTTTATTTAAACACTTTTATTTCTTTACTACAACACATTTTTGTACTTATTTTGCAAAATAAAACTTGGAATTAAATAAAATGTTCAAGTTTTTGTAAAACCAAAGATTTCTAGTTTTCAGACCAATGATTTGGAATACCCCCCCTGACCTCGGAAGGTTACAGTTCTGGCTCCTCTATTTCTAGAAATCGAGCACTATATATATATATATATATATATATATATATATATATATATATATATATATATATATATATATATATATATATATATGATAAGCTTTCCCTTTTCATGTTAATTTAGTGCCATCATTATGCTGTCGTGGTACAGTAGACAGAATATAAAACGACTTAATCCTTTAAAAAGTATTTATTTAGACTCTATTGAACCAGAGCTCCGAAATAGAGGGCGAGACCGCTCCACCCAAGTGATCGCTAGCCATAGCAACCTTCCCCATCGAAATCTATCTGCCAACTGGCGCAGTTCTTTTTGTCTTCTTCAAGCCTAAAAATGTTCTGACGCTACCTTAAGAATGTTCCAGAAGCTTCTCCTTACATAACTTTAAAACCCCTCGCTGGAATAATCTCTTTTTAAACTGGACCGTCAGGTGGCGACCTCTATTGGTAACTTTTGCCATTAAAACCCTCGTTTCCCCGATATTTCGTGAATTAATAGTATTTAATTGCTAATTCCTATTTTTTCTAAACAAAACCCCCGTTTAAGGTTCTCACGATTGTTCCCCATAGTTAAAGCATTACACACACACACACACACACACACACACACACACACACACACATATATATATAACTAGTGTAATTAAAATAATAATAAATAACTCTTAGTCATAATAAATGTCTAACTTGGGTAATTATTTCCTATAAAACATTGTCCATTGAAAGTCTGCTGGTGAATCCATTTGCTCCATGGTTGCAATGTTTGTGACGTCAGTCTTCTTGCGGTCTCCTTAACTTAACTTTCACTTTGTCTGGCGCCGAGTTTGATGTTCAATGATAAAGCCACTGTTTGTTCACTTCTTCTGTTTCTTATGGATTGTACGATGTCTAAGTATGTTTATTGCTCAGATCATACTTATTAGAAACAATCCATTGGTTTTTAGACAGTATCGGCACCGCTGAAGACAAGTTGCTGTCTAAAACCTATTTTTCACTTATCTTTTCATGTTTTTAGTTCCTGGCTCTTGTGGTTTTGAGCATATACTGGTTTTTCACTTTCAACTTTGTCTTTATATATATATATATATATATATATATATATATATATATATAACCGAGCTTCGCGACTGAATATCATTCATTGTATCATTAGGTTAATTTAATTTAAATTAACTTTAGCAGTAAAGAGTCGTTATTCCCCAGAGGAGTTCACCATTTAATTTAATATCCATGATCTGGCATTAAATATTAATTTGAGATTTACTTATTTATTCTTTTAAGCTTCTTTTAACCCTTTAATCTTCGAATTTTTCAGAAACATTTTTTTGTGGGCAACTACAGCCGAAAAGGAACCACCATACAAAATATCAGCTTCCTAGGCCTTATGGTTCCAGATATATTATTTTCGAAATTTCATACGAGTAATATAAATTAACAGAACTTCAAACATTGGGAATTTTTGAGCAAATATCACCCTCATTCATATTAATAGAAGAGCCTCGACTTTCATTTGTATTCCTATGGTCCGAAAAGCTCTAAACGCGGGCCTGCGGACACCTTCAGTGAAACTAATCTGATTACTGATACAATAAGACATAATATAAAAGCGTTTGAACCAATTCATGAATTTCATTAACTAAATTCATCAATTTAGTGGCATGGTAGTAAAAGCATAAAATGAAAGTTAGATGAGGCATCATTTTTACGTTAAAATTTATGTAGTTTAGAGACCGTATGTGCACCGACAAGAGTTGGCGATGACAGATTAAGGCGTAAACTTAATTTAAGCAATACGTCTCGAATGAAAATTATAGATTCGTTTTTCTAACAAATATTTTCCAAACTAACGGTTCTTAGATTTAAAAAAAATAATTTTTTTTAAAAATTAAATTTTTTAAAAATCTAAAATGAGCGAGAGAAATGGCCTTTCAAATAATCACTAAATATTTCAAATAGTGTGAAATTTCTATTTGCTAGATAAAGATTTTCAGTTTGCTGTTCCGAAATGACCGCACACAGTTTCTGCAGGTTCGAATTTTCGTTTATTTTCGTTCGAAATCGACTTTATGATGTGAATCCCTATCTGTGATTGGAATTCGAGTAGCTGAGCATGACCGTAGATCAATGGTTGGACGTTTTGCAGCTAAAATTATACCCCCCCCCCCTGATGACATTTTGTTTAGGTACACATTATTTGAAATATCACCGTGGCAGCCGTTTTGACGCTTTTGAGATAGGCTCCCGGATAAAAAAGAAATCAACAAATTACCGTGGTTAATAATGCAAATACATCCGAACAAGTACCTCCACATTATAAACAAGAACAATATTGCTAACTTAAAACTTTATAAGTTGAATTTCAAATAAATACTTAATGATTAAGGGCGCATGATTAAAGGCAAATCGTAGCACTTTTCTATTGAAATGAAATACGTGTAACCCTCCTTTAACACGATAGGTTCCTAGAAAATGCCGTGTTATGTGAAACCGTGTTATGTGAGATTCAGAGACAGTTCAAAAAAAAGGGGGGGGGGGGTGCGTTCTGAAAACTTATTAAAAACAAACATTTTTTTATAAATTCCATATAGGTAACTTAATTTTTATTAAAAATATAAATGTATGTATAACACAACGAAAAGAAACAAAAAAAATATTTTCATTTAATGTGACCTTAATTTAATAAATTTCTTCTTCACAACTGCTCAGTACATTCAAACGAGAACGTTTTTTCGATTGAACAATATCACTTTCATTTCAGAACCTTTTTCTTCATTTATATTTTTTGCCTTTAATCCTCTTTAAAAAAATCTGCAATTTTTTTTATTTGCTGGTTCATACAAGGTCATTGTAGATTCACGGTGTGGAGATAGACAATTTTGCAGCTCCCTTTTGAATTTTCGGCTTCTTTCAGCAAAAGGATCTGCATTCCGGAAAAAGGATTCAAGATTTTCAGCTAAGCTTAGGCCTTCTTATAATTTTATAGAGTTATAAATGAATAAATTATAATTTGTTTATACATTCTCATGTAAAGCCACTATAGTTCATCATTCCTTCCCGACATTATTGTAAGGTAATTTAATTTTTATATGTGTTAAACAAAAATTGTTATCTAGTGCTATAAAAATACAGTGCTGTACAAAGGTTTTCGCAATTTTTTTTTATCGTGTTAGAGCGAAACCGTGTTATAAGATGCCGTGCTGTAGGAGAGCTACCCGTATAAGAAAATACCTCTTAAACCTGAGACGTAATGAAAAACTAATTCTGAATTTAGTTTTCTTTCACGCGTTACGTTTCAGATTTAACTAGTATACGAATGTAATCTCACATATGCGTAAACATGTTTTAAAATGGGTCATGTTGAATAATTTCTAAAGACAGTATCTACTAGTTAACTTAACGAGTCTACACAATGTAAGCGTATAAGTCGAAAGATATTCGCATAACTATTTGCTAACCTAAATACCTTAGGGGCATTAGTCAATAACTGAGTGGAACTTTGAAATTCTCTCGCTCGAATAATAGTTAAAATAATAGAATTTTGTACTTGTTGTTCTCATTCGCTCGGAATAATTTACCTACTTGTTGGGAATTAATCCAAAATAATTCCTTAATGATTAAGTTTTATACGCCGTTTAACAAATTAATCTCAAACAATTTTTACCAGATGCGGGAAAAGATTATCAAGACTAAACGGAAACACTTGATTAAGCCTATAAAAACTGATGTAGAGATCTCATTTTTCAGCAATTATTTTTTAAATTATTGCTTAACTCTTTTTTCCTGTTCGCACCCCTTGTGCTTTTCTTTTGATTCCTGATCATGATGCAGTGTGATCAGGGAGATAGACGCACTTAAGGCTGCCGTGTACTAACCCTATTGGATTCGCTCACCTCAATGCTAACCTATGGAGAAAATGTGTCCATAGACTGACGACTTGGATTTAAAGATTTTTTTTTAATTGTACTCCTTAAGGGAGAAAGAAATGCTATACCTTGGGTCATTTTTGCGTTTTAGAAAATAAAAATGCAAATAATATTTTAAAGTTTAAATTACTCTTGGAAAAAATTCTGGTATAGTGTGTTTTAAACACTCCTAAATTTCTTTGGTGGAAGAAATTTATAAAATGAATCCTGCTGCAAGGTGCAGAAAAGTTCAGGCTATCTGGAAATACCATGTTCATTGGATTATCAGCATTTATGTAGGTGTCAATAGATTTTCACCATAGGTGAACATTAAGGTGAGCGAATCCAAGAGGGTTAGTACGTTTAAGTCGACAGCATATTACGAAGGTATATTACAGGCACATAACTTTAAAGAAATATCCCTACTTCGGAATTTTCAAAATATGTGGTACTCGGTTTCATATCTTTCCAAAGTAAACGCAGGGCCGGTCCCATAAGACATGAGGTAGCGGAAATAGATATACCAAACTGATATAGAGTAGAATTAGGAAGTTTTTAACGAATAAAGAAAAAATATTAGTAGTTTAATGTAATATACGTCGAAATTCTTAAAAATACTCAAATATAAACGAATAGTAAGACCATTACTAAAAACGTCTGAATTTCAGATTATGAGAAATACATTTTGAATGCATATTTACAAACGTTGCTGTAGTCATAAGAATTTCACAACTTGCAGATGTAGAAGTAGCCGAGCACAGTTTTTCATAGCTGAAGATTTTCAGTAGTTATCTACGAGCAACAGAAAATTAAGAGCGATTGAATGATCTAGCAATCTTCTTTAGAAAATACGGTATCTAAAACAATAAATTAATAGAGATGCTATTGAGCAATATGCTACAATAAAAGCCGGGAGAATGATTTAGTAATTATTTTATTACAAATGAAATTATAATCAAATTTATTTACTTTTATTTAATTTATTAACTCTACTTTTTTTTAAGTTCTGTCATTCGTAGAATTTTTGTTTCTTTAAAATAAATAAAAATTTTCTTTCTATTTAATACAGCTTTACCAAAATGTCCGTTACTCTATGAAGTAGGATATTTTCAATAGTGATACATTCATTACTTAAAGGCCTGTTTACATAGCATCCGAGGCATTGGCATAAAATTTTTTAACCTATCATATACTAATCAGCGTCAGCATTAAATATTCCATTGGCGTTAATTTGTGAAATAGGTCAATGATTGGTATATGATAGGTTAAAAAAAATTTCTGGTAGTCTCTTCTAAAGACGTAGGATTACTTATCGTTTGCTTACATGTCTTTTTTTTTCGACGCATTTTGGTACTTTTCTGTTTAACTGTTTACTACTACTGGGTATGGCGCGCTGCCAAAATTATAACTCGCGACGCCGGGCAATTTTTCTCTCTCCGTAGGACCGTTATTGAGGAACGTAATCCTACGTTAAAAATTTTACGCGGACGCTGACGAAATCTATGTGAACAGGCTCTAAGAGTCTCTCCGAAAATTCGAAATGGCGCCGTTTTTAAAAATTGCCTCGGGCACTACGATGGATCGGCCCAGCTCTGTCTAATCGAGTATTTTTAAATTTTTTCTTTCAAAGCGGCGTTTCCACTATTTTTGCTACGGACTTACGAAACAACCCTTGTAGCGCCGAAGAAAAATATTAATGGTTTAGGGTGGAGTCCTATCTTTGAGATCCTCGGCTAAACCATAAGTATTAACAGTGCGAGACGTTAAGCGTTTTGTACTGTATAATCTTAGATACAGTTTCTCTACCCATTTGTTGAAAAAATTTCGACATCTACAGTGCTGAATAATGACCAATTATTAACCATTAAACATATCATAACTATAGATAGCAGCTTTTTATTTCTATTCTGTTTTCTCCGCTGCTGATTGATAACTATCTCAAAGTGCTTAATATACTGTTTTTTTTCTCTTAATGGCCTGCAATTGTTTACCAGAGTGGAAAGTAAAACAAATGCTTTATGAGGCATTGTTAAGATGGATTTAATATTAGCCGTTACCTACTCTGTGATAGCATTTTTGGACTTAATACAATCTTAATTACAGTTAAATGGGATTTGTTCTACATTGCGGATTCGACATGCGTATTTTTCCCCCCAATGAAAATCCATTTTAATGTGCTGCTTTGGGTCTATGATACTGTGTTTTAAGATGTAAGCAGAGATAGAAAGTTGGTTATTATGTCGATACTAAACACACTTGTGTCAACATGTGCTTTGCTTGTTGGTACTTAGTTGAGCGGATAAGATATCGTCTTAAAAGATTGTTTTTGGTCTATTTTCTCTAATTGCATAAAAATCTGTACCGTAAAATGCAGTAAAATTCAAATATAGGAATTTACAATGCCGCTAAAAGAAGAATGCGACTATACTAAACTGTCTGTGGATTTTTTTAAGTTATGAAGACACGTTTTCATATAACTTTAATACCAGCTAATAAATTATCTTTAAAGGTAATTTAAAATTTTTTTTTTGAATCCTTGATAGGTTGTTCAATGAGATGGGCCAGTCACAAGACCACTTTTTGAAATTTTAGTATCAAAGCACTTGATTGACTCCTAACTTTTTACATTCATAATACATTTTCCAAACAATAAAGAAATCACCGCCCAATGAAAAAAAAAATTGGCTAACGAATAAGTAAATTTTTTCAGAAGCTAATCAAGTAAAGCCCATACTCTAATGTAAATCGTTATGCAATCCAAACGCAAAAGCAAGTACTTGATAACGGTCAACCGTTAAGTGTTGTTTCAGCACACACAAAAAAAAATTAAAATAAATTAGTCCGTTACTGTCTAACTGCTGCAGAAGTAAGTACTTTGGAATTATTAAACAATTATTTCAATTTTTTTTCTGTAGTAAAAGAATAATTTGAAGACTGAATTGGATGTTATTACTTTTTTCCTCTTGCCAAATCGATAGTCACGCAAAATTTGTAGTAATAATAACAATTACTTCAGAGGTATTCTATCTTTTAGATTTTATGTGTCGTCAGATGAAAGCTATATCTGCAATAATACATTTTACAATATTTATTTGAATTTATATTTTCAGAGAAATTTTAAAAGACAATGTATACATTGTTTTTAAAAATTATTTTTTTGTAACTTTTCTTCACTTTTTGTTTTATGGACTTAGCCAATTCGGCAAGAGAGCGGCTTATACGTTAGTCCAGAATATCGGTTGGGATAAAAAAAAAAAGGTGGTGGGATCGATTCCTGCCTCAACCATAGTTCTTGTGAACGATTAATACATTAACTGTCATACACAACATTACTATTACTGGTGCATAAAAATGTAAAAGAAACTCCAGAGAGACCTAATCAGGGAAGAGACGGAAAATAACTATGATTACCAAATCAGTTTTATAATTTTCTTTTCTTTTTGAAATGACAGCTAGCTTCGATTCAGAAAAAATACAGCCAGGTGAGGATGCGTAAGTTTTGGGCGCTGGCATTTGAACCTGCAGTAAGAACACTGCGGGTGGCATGTTTGGTTGGGTCTGTTCCGACCTCGTGCAGCAAAAAGATGACCGTAGAGCGCTAAAATCATCCAACCAAACCGAAAACAAAAGTATGCCCACCGGTAGCGTACAAATGCTTGAACTGCTTTCCCAGATGATTGGCTAATTTCGTCTTAGACTGAGAGATGGAAATGCGGAGCAAACGAAAGTAAAAGGTTTCAGATTTTCCTTCCATTCTATTTGAAACAGTCTGATTTTGTCAAGTGTCCCATTCGTTTACGCTCACTATCAAATCTAAACACTAAAGGAGAATTAATATACAAGGATAGTAGCTTAGAATTAGGTTTAAATGCGGAACCAAAGCTTGGCGATTTGAGAAGGGAAATGACCAATTGTCATTTATCGAAATGTTTGATTAAAGAACTTTGCCTATTAAGAGATTTTTAGATTTCGCTTTATATTATTTTGCATTTCGAAAATTTTAGAACTTTTCGTCCCCCACCGCTGTTCAAGGACGTGGGTCTGGTGCAACAGGGAGCTGCTTTGCTTTCAGACCTGACGGTTGAAAAACACTGTGGATATTTGGACAGAAATGGAACTTTGTTACCTTCCGTCATCTATAATCCTCTTCACTCCTGTGAATTAATTTGTGTTACATAAAAAAATGGCTGTTGAGTGAAAGACTTTTTTGATGCCTCGAAGCATCTGATTAAAAAAAAACCCGTGATAGGAATTCGTCTCACGTTGTCGACCGAGACTCGGCGCTAAAGAGTGAATTTTATTCAATAATCAGCTGGTCCCCTCCTTGCAGATGATGAATCTTCGTTGGAAGCCATTTTAGGATGAACAAAAAAACTTGACCGAGAACATAAAAATATTTAATTTGAGAACTTAAAAATATTGAATACAAACGGTAAAAACAACTGTCATGACTGTTTTTCCAGTACAAATTTTGTCATCATATTAACAGAACTAAACAGCTCGCAGGGTAATGATCACCCTCATGCAGATTAACCAAATCAATAAATGCCATGACATCACGGGCTTGAGAAATCCAAAATTTGCAAAATACTTGCTAGGTCAAACAAAATCAATAACAGAACTAATTCTGGATAATGAGTAAGTTATCTCCAACAAATCCCATCGACAGTTAATTTAATATTATTTGACTTTGATATAAGAATCGTGATTAAAAGTTGAAATACTATAAACCTTTTCTCAATAGTTTTTTTTCATGAAGAAAAAAATCCCTCAGCGAAGTTATACTAGAAAATTCCTAGAAGTTTGAACTCATAGTTTACATACATTCATGAGATGAATTGATTAGCATTTCCCTGTAGACCAGCATAAGTTAAAAATGAATGTTACAGATTTCATATGATCCATGTGTAGGTCAATATTCTACTGCTTCCCAGACTTAGTGATTTCGATCATGAAAACTGCTGGTGTTCCTGAGAAATTTATTAAGTGTCCAATTCCCTCCACCCCACCCTAAAATAATAGCAATATATTTGTTTCTCTACTAGTTTATTCATACAAATGCCAGGTATTTGGCCACTAATCCATTAGCCTAGCTTCCCAATACTTCAGAACAATATAATTAAAACCCATTAATGCAGTACATTCGTCGATTTTTCTTAGAGTACAATTTTCTAAAAATGAATCAGTTTTCAAAATTTTCCTTTTGAAATAAAATGCATTAATTTATCTGAGTATATTTTAAATCTTGTCTTCATAGATCTTGTCTTCTTGTAATTCTTGGAAAGTCATTATGCAAATAAAAAAATTTAAAAAATAGATTACTGAACTTGCCTTAACAGAACTGAAGATAATACTGTACATAATTTCTACAATCGAAAAACTTGTTATTTTACTCTACTATGAAATACAAACTGTATACGTGTCATTATCGTTTTGTTCCTTTGAATTACGTAGAATAAATCTATTAAACTACAAGATGATTATTTGAATTGAATATGTATAGTTTTTGACTGTCGGCAAGCCAAAGATTCGCCCATTTTCACTTGTTCTATAGTTTGATTTAAAAATTTATACAGTCGAACACCGTTATAAAGAACTTCAAGGGACCAAAGGTTTTCTTCGCTTTATCCGGTGGTTCGCTATATCCGAACCGTTAAGAAAAACGCTAGAGTTCACAAAATGTATAACTCATTAGTTGCAATGCGTATTCAATAATGATGTATTTAAAAATGATAAAATCTGTTAAAAAGGATCATTAATGAATTAAATCGACTAAAATCGATTACATTAAACTGACACAATACTAACTAAATTACGTACAATAGGAAAACGGCGGGACCAACATTTTCGTTCGTTATATCCGTGAGTTCGTTATACACCGGGTTCGCCAAAACGGGGTTCGACTTTAATGATAGCGAAGAGTATTATGGGATAACCCGAATCAACTCTCGGGACTCGAAATGAGACCTCCTCAAGCACCACCAAGTTTTGAAAATTTCGTGACACTTTACCACTGTCTTTTTCTGTGTTAACAGAGCGGTCAGTTTGTTTCTGGAGCACAACCTTCGCAGATGGAATCACGCCAGAAAAATTCCAAGGCAATGTTTTCAACCTTCCGCCGCGCATATTATGACGGGTTACGAAACGCTTTTCAATATTGCGATATACTCCTAGAGGCATTCAGGTGCGTGAAGCGTTCGCTACTAATTGAGAGTTCAGGTTCCGATTATGTTTTGCTTCTACAGCGTCGGGATTATGTGTATTTACTATGAGGTCCTTTGTTACAGAGGCACTGAAAGATAGCTTATCTGTTTCTCTGTCTTGAATTTTTAATGAAATTACCAAAGCATATTCCTTGGCTTGCTGCTACGGCTCTGTTACTGAAGACAACTGAATTTGCTTCAGAAATTCGCGAACTGAGCTTAGGGCTTCTGTGTACCAACCCTACTGGATTCGCTCACCCCATTAGCGTCCTTTACACGTACGCTGTTTCCCGCATGAAACCACGAGTGAAGGTGTCGGAGAGGAAGGGAAAGCTGCTTTTGAGCGTACTGCAAGTTTTCCCGCGCGCAATACCGTACGCTCTTTTGCGAGTGCTTGGAGCGTGCGCGCAATCCCGTACGCTCCAAGCACTCGCGAAAGAACGTACGTGTAAAGGGCGCTATTGTTAACCTATTGGATAAAACGTGTCTTCTATTGACATCTACATAAATGCTGATAATCCAATAAAAATGGTATTTTCAGATAGCCTGAACCTTTCTGCACCTTGCAACAGGATTCATTTTATAAATTTCGTTCACCAAAGGAACTTTAAAAGGAGCGTTTAAAATACAAGTCGAACCCCGTTATAACAAACTTCAAAGGACCAAAGGTTTTGTTCGCTCTATCCTGTGGTTCGGTATATCCGAACCGTTAAGAAACATGCTAGAGTTCACAAAATGTATAACTCATTAGTTGCAATGTGTATTCAATAATGATATATTAAAAAAAGATAAAATCTATTAAAAATGATCATTAATGAATTAAATCAACTAAAATCGATTACATTAAACTGACACAATAGTAATTAAATTACGTACAATAGGAAAACGGCGGGATCAAAATTTTCGTTCGTTATATCCGTGAGTTTGTTATATACCGGGTTCGTTATAACTGTACTCTATACCAGATTTTCCCCGAATAATTTAAATTTTAAAATATTATTTGCATTTATTATAAAATAACGAAAAATGCCCCAAGTTGTAAAAATTCTTTCTGTATTACGGAGTACAATTAAAGTAAGAAAATCTTTCATTCCAAGTCGTCAATCCATGGACACATTTTCTCCATAGGATAACTTTGAGGTGAACAAATTCAATAGGGTTAGTATACAAAATCCTTAATTTTCAGTTCTTTCTTATGGATAATTTTCTCTCCAATCCCTGAATTTTTACCATGTTTTTATTAACTTGCTTTCTTGTTTGTGTGTTTGTCAAGTACAAATCTTGCAATCGATTTTTAACTAACTTCCCGACTAGATACACATTTGAAACTTTTAGAATAGCTCAGAACACGATGACGATGCATTTTTTAAATAATTTTAGCCATCTTTAAGCAGAATTAAATTAATTTTCAGTTATTTTCAGTTAATTTTGTTTTGTAGACTGGTGCAGCCATCTATTGGCCGGAACGGGAACGAAAAGTTATATGCAAGTTAACTTCCAATTAACTTCATTTTCTTTCAAGTTGATGGGATAATTCATCAAAAAAATTTTAAAAAAGTATTTATTAATGCATAGAATTGTGAAGTTTATATGATTCAACAGAAAATTTAAAAACATGGTATATTAAAAGTTCTTTTTATCTTGTAATTATTAGTGTTTTATAGTTGCTTTGTAGAATTTATCATCTATTTCTCTGAATAGTCATCATATCCTTTCAGAAGATGAAAGAGGTAAACATCCCTAAAAAGTTTAAGCACTTTCCAAATTAAAATGATTTTGTCCCATTTCTCTTTGGAATAAGTTCCTAAAACGTCCCAACTGTAGGAGATCAAACTTTTTCATTTTTATATTTCTCATTGTTTTCTTCTATGCATATGAAAAAATAACGGTGTTCGTTTTGATAACCTCTTAACACTCCGTTCCTTTGTATGCTTATAAAGCAGGAAATTGAAACATTCCAGAATCGGAACTTTTTACACAATGCATTTTTTTTTTTACACAATGTATTTTTTTCTTCCATAAAACAAATATGTAAGAGAAATTGCGTGTCATTTTCCTATTCATAGCAAATTTACTGTTGGTATTCGTGTCAGTCCATTCAGAATGTTTATCCACATTTCGTAAAACTGGTAATTTCAGCTCTATTTGTATTAGACAGCCTTCAACCGAACCGGCATGTTTGTCAGAAAATTAAATATTGAAACTTGGAAACTTCTACAGTGGTGTGTACACACAGTAGTCGTTTGACATCCGAGATGATGAATCGGGTGTCTGCTGACAGTATTTTCAGGATTTATTGGCAGCATTTCGGCATTATGCAGATATTTCCACAGTATGCAGATTTTTCGCCCGTGACGGAGCTGGGTGATGTCACTCAAGCTCCGCCTTCCTTCTGCACGTGCTGAGTAGAATTTCAAGAAGCAGTTGCACCTAGAATAGAAGATGCTTTTGGATTCACAGAAACGGGGGCTAAACTGTCACTTTTATGTTATTGCTTGTTAAATAAGTTTTAAAGCGAGTTAAATTTTCTTCAGTCCTCCAGCTGATCGTGCTGACATTCCTGTAAGGTGGTCGGAACTGGACAGACACTTTAAATTCATTTATTCCTTTGTTATGTTCCTTCAGGAAGAATAGTAGGGACTACAATACATGGACCAGGCTTTCTTATGTTCCCACTTCTTTCAGCATTAGATTCCTGTTTTTTCTCTTGAAAAACAAACCAAGCAGGAATCGAAACCATCTGTTGGTGGGTTTGATGCTTTACGGTCATATTTTTCGCCACCATCTTTAGTATCCTGACTTTATAAACACTTAACCTTCAAAAGGTACAGTGGTTTTAGACGGTCGGTCCCGAAATCTTTTTTGATGAGGTTTTTGGTAGAAATAAGTAAACAATAAGCATTTTTGTTGTATAACAACATTTACTGATAATATTTTACATGAAATAAAACCCTTTTTGTAGAAAAAAATGACCAACGAATTGTAATTTTACTAAACAAAGAAAATCTCTTTGGCATTTACATAGAATGTTGTATATATTAGGCCTAATATGTATTTTAGTCTACCTAGTTTTAGAAGTTAGTGAAACCAACTTTCCGAGAATAAAAAAGTAAAAAAAAAATATATACTGACATTTTGGCCTTCAAAATCGAAATAAATTAATATAAAAAAATTATTAAAAAAATTACTAGTGATCATGAATAATGTTTTTCAACGCAGACACTCATATTTACTTATTCCTATATCTAGTAGGGTGGTCTAGTAGGTCTATCTAGTAGGGTTCCTTGTCAACTCGATCTCTTGCAATGAGAGGGGCGAGTACGGGAGGAGAAGACACACTCTTGGGTCGGATCCGATCCCCACTGTACCAAGGGGTTTGAGGGTTAAGGCTGCTGTGTACTAACCCTATTGTACTCGCTCACCTCAATGTTAACCTATGGAGAAAATGTGTCTACTATTTACAGCTATATAAATTCTGATAATCCTATAAAAATGGGGTTTTCAGACAGCCTGAACTTTTCTGCACCTTGGAACAGTATTAATTTTATAAAATTCGTCAACCAAAGAAATTTAGGGGCGTTAAAAATACACCAGACCAGTTTTTCCCCCGAATAATTTAAATAAAAAAATATAATTTGTATTTTTTTAAAACTAAAAATGTCCAAGGTGTAAAATTTCTTTCTCTATTGTGGTGTACAATTTTTTATTTTGAAAAATCTTTCAATCCAAGTCGGTAATCCGTGGACACAATTTCTTCATAGGTTAACATTTTGTGAGCGAATCCAATAGGGTTTGTACACAAGGTTGTTGTGTACTAACCCTATTGGATTCACTCACCTCAATGTTTACCCATGGAGAAAATTTGTTTACATTTGTCTTGAAAAGGGTATTCCAACAAGAGCGGCGGATTTAATTTTTGAATTAAACATATTATTTATTTGAAAAGTTCTAATATTTTTAGTTCACTGCAAAGTACAAATTGTCCAATTATGCATGGAATCAAATGTCAGACAAATGACTCATTTCGAAAATTTTTTCGACCAAAAATTCCACGAAGTTTACGAATTATTTCAGCAAATCGTTCTCAATTTTTTGTAACGTGTTTTAACAATAATTACGCCTTGTTCTTTCGTGTATCATTTCATATTTACTAATCGCAAGGATGACAGATGAAACATATTAAATTTTTAGAGCTGCTAACTTTATTTTTTTAAAATGTCGTGAAATTAAAATCTGGCGTTATGCAACGACGTTATCCTAAAGAGAGATAGTTTGCCGTGGTGCGCATTCGTCTGACATTTTATTCCATACGTAATCAGGACCTTTGCACTTTTCAATGTAATAAAAAATGTTATCACTTTTCAAACAAATGTGTTTAATTCCAAAAAAGTAAATCCGGCGCTGTTATTGAGACACCCTATATTTGCAGCTATATAAATACTGATAATCAGCTAAAAATGGTATTTTCAGATAACCTGAACTTTTCTGCACCTTGCAACATGATTCATTTTATAAATTTCCAAAGGAATTTATCAGCATTTAAAACACACTTTAACAGATTTTTTTCCCTCGAATAATTTAAATTTTAAAATATTATTTGTATTTTAAAGAATGTCTCAAGATGTAAAATTTCTTTCTCTATTACGAAGTACAATAAAAAAAATATTTCAGGTAGTCTCTTCTACCGCGGGTTATTAACGTAGGATTACTTATCGTTGCTTACATCTTGACGCATTTTGGTACATTTCTGCTTAACTGTTTACTGCTACTGAGTTTGGCACGCTTCCAAAATTGTAACTCCCGACGGACTCTTTTTTTTTTTTTTTCTTTCCGGAGGACCGTTATTGAGGAACGTAATCCTGCGTAAAAAAACCCAAAAAACTTTCAATCCAAGTCGGCAATCCTTGGACACATTTTTTTCCGTTGGTTAACATTGAGGTGAGCGAATCCAATAGGGTTAGGTACACAGAAGCCTTAACTACTATTTGGTATTGTTGATCAATCTTGCCTATTACAAAAAGGTAGTACAGCAGTGTAGGCTGTTTTGCTGCGATTGCAATCGTAGCAATATTCCTATTGACTATTGTTTTCATTTAACAGGTCCTGTATATACAGGCCCAGATTTCCGCATGGGCAAGTGGGGCACTTGCCCAGGGCCCCCAAATTTATGGGGCCCCCTAATTTAGTATTATGTTGTACATATTTTTGAAAATTTGGTTTTAGGTTAATTCAGTAAAGGTGGGCAGTGGCGGATACAGAAAAAAAATCCTGGGTGGGGCACAGTGCACCCACTATATTCATTTCAAAAGAAAATTTCCTGAATTTATTTATTAACATTAAAAGTAAATTAATTAACTTATTATTATTATTATTATTATTATTATTATTATTATTATTATTATTTTTCAAATGTTTGACTTGGTCGAAAATTTTTTGAATTTCCGGTCCGAATTTATAGGGGGGGGGGGGCTTGGTGAGTGTCCCACATGTTCATGTGGAAATCTACTCCTGAAGGGGGAGGGCACATGGCCTCCCTCTGGATCTGTCCTTGGAGGGGGCCCCCAAAGTCTGCTTTGCCCAGGGCCCCATTGGGTCAAAGTCGGGCCCTGCCTGTATAAAATTTTTTTTTTTTAAATTATGGATAGGAGGATTCTCTGCATCGGTTAACCTTCAATAGTATCGTTTCAAACGTATTTTAGCTCGTGGATATGATTGTAACTAAGCCGGCGAACTTAATTCAGGCGAAAAAATTTCGACAATTTTAATAGGGTTACATACTTTCTCAAATATTCCCAACGTTCCCCAAAGAAGACGAGAGAAAAAAAAATATAGCAGCTCTGAAAGGTTATAGGGATCTTCGTGGTTTAAATTGCCGTGGTAGTATGATAATGCTGTTTTACATGCTGAGTAGCAAGCAGTTTGTCACCAAGTCACGGTTCAGCTGCGGACCGAATTGCGAAGTTTTCAATCCATCAAACCATGCCGCAAGAAAAAGGATGATCTTGATACTGTTATTTTGCTTTGGTATGCTTCGCTACACAACGCCGAAAAGACTCGTAATCCCGCCTTATTTGATTTGAAAATACTTTTCCGTTTTAATTCGTTCGCGCGTCTATTTTTAAGCTCGTACTCAGCGAATGAAATGTGAGCAGACAAATTCGCTCGCTATTCGTGTGAGGCGTTTGCGTCGCATTTCCCGTTTATGCCCGCGGTGAGTATATGTCTTTTTGCTACTCAATGGAATTTCAATTTGCCCCTGCGAAAGTGTAGTTTGCAGTATCTCAACCATGTAATAATTAAATTATTTATTCTCCTGTAGCAAATCGAATTTTGGTCTAGTGTTTTGATTATAGTTGCCTTTTGAGATCTGTGTTAACGTAATCACTGACATGAGCAGTAGTGATAGAATTCGCGAGTTAGGTTATCCGACATGTTATAGGGAATGGGGTGCATACTGTCTTCCACTGTAGGACTGCCCTCCATGGTCTAATCGCCAGAATATTAATACACCGCATTAAAAACTCTCATTTTCAAGAATTAAATACAGATTCTTTCATTAATAATATTACTAAGTTATTTGAAATTTCTAATTAGCATTAGTCTTGATTGCAAAATTTCCTATTATTCACAAGTACTGAGTGAAGAAAATTTCCTAACTAATTAATTCCTCATTATCAAGAATTAAATACAGATTCTTTCATTAATAATATTCCTAAGTTACTTGAAATTTCTAATTAGCATTAGTCTTTTGATTGCAAAATTTCCTATCATTCACAAGTACTGAGTGAAGAAAATTTCCTAACTAATTAAAAAATGTTTCTCCTTTTGTAAAATCTGTCCAGTAGACCTGATATAAACTCAATGGACAATGTTATTCAGAAGTAATTTAAAATTTTATTTTTTTTCTCTCGGCCATCGAAATCGCGGCCAGACAGAAGAGTGATGTGAGTAACTTGCCATTCCTATAAAATGTTAGAGATTTTACCTCATTCAGGCATGCAATATATATAGTTATGAGATATATTTAGACAGACAAAGGAACTTTGATTCTTTCCTATACTCTGAAGTGTTTATTTAGAATATATTGCAAAACTGAAGAGGTGTGTATCGTTGAAAACGACGCGTTGTTCAATGAGGAATTTGCACATGTGGGGAAAATGCTCATTTCTATTTTTTATTAACAGATTGGTTATCAAATTGTTCGAAAACATCAATTAAAACGTATATATAGATCTAAATAATAAGAATTTTAAATTTAAAATAAGCGAAAAGTGTTGAAAAATCATGTGACCTCAAAACGCTACGTGATTGGTTCTGACGTCACTATGCACCATGCTTCAATGTTTACATTTGTCTAGCGCGAGATTCTACGTTTCCTCCTCTTAAACTAACATTTTAAAATCATATTTTTTTTCTAATTTGGTTAAATTTTTCTAATTTTAGTTTGTGGCTATTGTTTATTCCCCCTTTTTTTTAAATTATATTCTATCATCGTCTTTATTCTTAGTTTTATTTCTGTTTTGTTTACCATGGCGTTATTACCCGGTTTTGCAAAAGGGCAATCTGACAACCTGCCTAAAATAGATTCATTTGCAGTGTTTTCCTTTTTGGGAAATAATCCAAGTTTTATGGGAGCAGAAATACGAGGATTTAAAGTTCAGAGGGATGTATATATTTGTTTGCATTTATTATTCTAGTTATGTAATGTAGATTGTAGAACGCTGACATGCGTTGTACTTTACACAAACTTTAAAGTTACACATTGTTTATGCATATTATTAAATTAATATCGTACTCTAAAAGTTTAATAAACAGCTTCTATTATTATTCATTCATAGTACATGTTTAATTTTGTAGAATTAATTAGCTCTGCAACATTACAAGTAGTGCCTGTTATAGGATATTTAGTATTTTTAATTGTGTATTAAAAAGTTGACAGAAATTAAAAACACTACCAAATTTACGAATGTGTTCAGTGTTCTGCATTCATATCATAGAAATATGTGTATTTTAAATGGTAAAGGAATTATAATAAATCTGAACTATGCATGATAATTAAACTTTTGACTAATCACATACTAAGTGGTGCAAAGAAACAAATGTTTACTACTCATAATAATTTTAAACAATCCTCTAACTCCATAATTTTGTGTTTTAAAAACACATTTTTAAATTAATGCTTTAGTACTTAGAAAGTTACTTTTACTTAGATTTGGACGATAAGGCTATGGAGATAATGCTGTAGGATATGTTCAGGTAAAAAGGGATGGAGACATCTGTACAGTCAATGCAAGGGTGACACCAGAACATAATGTCACAAAAAAGACTTACAGTGTGGAACTCAAGTTGAATGAAAAGGAAGAAAATGTCCTTTCCGTCCAATGCAATGATTGTGCAGTATCTTTGGATGAGTTCCTTTATGTATTATATTTAATTTTATCTAAAAGTTTTAATGATAGTGTGTTTGGGGTAGATACAATAGACCATCCATGGTTAGCTTTCCCCGCTTTAAGTAATTTATAAATAATTAGAAATACTTCAGCAGTTATAAAAAAATCTTTTTAATACAATACTTTATACATTTTATGTAAAAAAACTAGCACCCAAAACTAGTGTAAAAAGATTAATTAAAAATAAACTTACAAAATAATTAATATATTTTATGCTTTTGTCACATTTTGCACACAAATTGTATTTATTTTAAAATTTCATCACCTACCCCCAACCCAGCATCTGGTGAATTCCATTGTAACGGACGAAACATTCACACACAAAATAAATAATAAAAAGATTATGAGATGCATATTAATGCTTCAAAATAGGAGAGTATTATTTTTTCCTGATAAAACCAATTCCTGATAAAAACTAAAGATAAACTTGACAGGTTTCAAAATTTATTTCTGGTGTATTTAAGCTGAAAAAAAAATCTTTAATGTAACGGATGCTACATAAAATGGAACATCATTTGTACTATAGCATCATAAGATAAAAAAATCTGTGAATCTATTATGTCAATTTGTTCAAAAATTTAAAAAATAACATCACAAGACATGCCTGTAATTTATCAGAACCTTGACATAAAAAATCAGTCATTTTTTTCTGTAATAAAAAATATAAAAACTATTTGTAACAGATGTTACATATAATACATGATGCTGCAACTGTACCCTTAACTAGGCTATTTATATTCAAAACAGTCACAAACATGCATTTATTTTACTTTTATAGTTTTTACATTAATATTAAATTTACTCCAATTAAATTCAGTGGCATAATTTACGTAAGTAATAAGGTATAAAAATGATAATTTTACTAGCTAAAAAAACTTACAAATAGATATTTTCCCATTACATCCCCTGCAAAACAAACTTAATGTAAGGAAAAAGCAATAGTACGTTCTAGTTCTAGAGGTCATAAGCTTTCCAATGATATATAACACTTAATAATTTGTTTAAAATGATTTTCTTTCGTAATGGTTTCATGTTAGGTGGAATTCACCATCTGGATAATATAACTCATAACAAAACTCGTTGTGTTTACAAATATATTTAAATATTTATTTAAGTGGAAAATGTCAAAACTTGTATTTTAAATTCATATTTGCTGCAATGATTTGGCAAGTCATCTGTATCACATTAAAACTCACAATTATAGCTAAATTAAAAAATTATTGAATGAGGATTTTTTTTTTCGTCGCGTTTCATTGCAACTGTCCATGATTTCCTTTTGACATAATCTGTTGGAACACTAAAAAAAGCTTTCGAGGTGTATTTACCGTTGTGCTTGTGCAGCAAGGTACTATACAATATTTAAAATTTTCTGTAACACACTTTGACATCTTAAAAATAAAGAAAAAACACTAGATATCAAACTCAAACTACGCAACACAATCCAAACACCGAAGTAAACAAATTCGCCATAGTGCATTGTGACGTCACATGTATCCGCGTAGGAAAAGTAGCGTTTTTGAGACGAAGTAAATAGTGCGCGTTTAAAAACAAATTATGTTAACTTTTAGAGTTCTAAAACTAAAAAAAAAAGATGCTTTCGATCATATTTTTCTATTTTCTATATCATAAATGTAAAATAAAAAAACGTGCAAATTCCTCATTCTTTCCTATTATTTCATTACCCGTGATCTTATTAAGTGAACTTCATATTTTGCAGCACATCGTTTACATCAATCTGTAGCTCGAAAATCATAATTATATAACCATGAAATCGCCCGATAATTGCTGCTGAACTACAGCTATCACTGTTTCTTCTCGAAATTATACAACTACACTTGTCACACCACTTTTTTTGGTGTCTTAGATAGGACGGGCATGCAAACAGATGTTTTAAACATTTAAATATTATCTTACCTTGGAAAGCGTAGCGTTTGATGGTTTTTGATAACGTTTATCTATAAAATACCTGTATTGTGATAAGAATATGAATATCTTGCCAGTCGAAAGCTACTGTACTGATAATTTAAATGTTGTTTACGATAATTTTATATCTGTAAGAACATATTAATGGGCTATTTTATATCCTTGATATGAGATATATCCTATTGTAATGATTTTGGTGTTTTTACTGGGTATTTTTAAGCACAAATTTTTAACGTGCGCAGTGGCGTATCGAGAGGGGGGCAAGGAGGTCTATCATGCCCCGGACGCCACTCGCAGAGAGACGCCAAATGGTCCTTTTCATTAATTCTATATATAATATTACTATATGTTTTTCGGGGGGGGGGGGATCGTCCAAAAAGATATCTTGCCCCAGGCGCCAGTTATGCTCGCTACGTCACTGAACGTGCGTTTAATTAAGTTCAATAGCATATTATAGACGTTTTTCGGTTAGCATGTTAGGTTGGGCTCCTAAATTGTTCGTTTAGACGTATAGGTCAGTGGTTCAAAAGAGAAGTTATTGCTCTAGGGCAGTGATTCTTAACCACTGTGTTGCGGCACTTTAGTGTGCCGCGAGATTCTTGAAGTGTGCCGCCAATGCTAATTATTTTCTATGCTATTTTTGCATAATACATTATAGGTACATCAATCAATTATCCAAGAAAAATTCTCTTAAAGTTACTTTATTTGTGTGCTGCCAAAATTTTAAATTATTAAACGTGTACCGTGACCAAAAACAGGTTGAGAATCACTGTTCTAGGGCTTTTCCCGATAGTTATTAAATAAATCTTTATAACCAAAAATCAGAGGCTGTGTCGTTAGATAGAACTTCTGCTGGAGCGATGATGGCTTGTGTAATGACCCGCCACCAAGAAGCCTAAAGAGAGAGGTATACGAATAAATCAGTGTCTAGTGTTCTTATATTAAGTCAAATTTGGCCTTGCCATGCGAGAGTGTGCTTTCTCTCAGACACAATTAAGTCTCGGCAGGTTGTGCATGGTGAATCACCTTGTCACAACCATCTGTCGATGTTCCTTTAAAAGCCAGCTGTTGAATGAATCTATTTACAGAAAGATCTTATCGCCTATAGATTTCTGATTATCTTCACAGGAACCTCTCTATGGGTCTGCAGACCAATTTCGGAAATGTTACTTCGCAATTTTTCGCGAGTACTCGGAACTTAGGGGCTATTGCTATGAGCGTATAATGTGCAGTGGACCTAAAACTACATGTAAGTGAAACTTCCGTTTGTCGGCCAGTCATAGTTCCGAAAAAAAGTGGGCGTTTTGAGAGTGGCTGTCGAATAGGGTTGGATTTCTCTATGGCGCCCAGCAATGGTTCCGAAAAAAGAGGCCGTTTTGTGGGGTGGCCGTCAAATATGGATCGCCAACCAGAGAAGTTTCACTGTAATAGAACCAAAAGTTGAGCGTGGTGATTACGATATAATGATATGGCGGCCATTCTCATCCGCTTCGTTTGTGTCTCATAAAATACAGTATTCTGTCTACTTTAGATAAAATTCTTTCTTTGTAAATTTATTCTGATTTCAAAGTTTTAAAAATTTCAGAAATGGTCAGCACACAAATGGCATAAAATTTCATAAATTTTTAAATGTTATTGAAATTTTCTGCAAACTTTGGGTGGAAATAGTAACTTTCAGCCTCAGACAGATAAGATTTCAATGTAAAATTTTCAGACACCAAGCTACGTAATACTTCTCGCATGTTAGTTCAAATCATATATTATCTAATAAGCTAGTTTTGTATTTGATTTTTCCTTTTCAAACGCACAAACTTTATATCAATGATTTTCAACCACTGAATATCGCTTACTCGCGATGGTTTGAGTGTACGTTTGTTTACTTTTCCAGGGAAGAAATGTGTATGTCACCTTTGCAATTGAGGCCAGTCAGCAGACTTCGTGTCCCTCATTTGAGGTGTAAGCAGTAATTCCCACCATAATGTGCGTTAATAACAGTGAAAGCCGCGTAACGAATTGTTTTCTTCTACGCTGTTTTTTTTAATGGAGAAAAACAGTCTTGAGATAATCGATTCCACTGTAAATGCATGCAAATGACGAAAGTTCACGTTCTGTGTGAATAATTACAAAAAGCACAATTTAATTAAACATTCTGGAGCGGAGGGCGGGTTGATACCGTTACCGATAGATGCAATCTCGATTTTCTTTATCCTAAATTCTTATACACTCTAAGTTATGGTGAAATGTTAGATAAATTTAGGATTTTACTCCATGATATATATATATATATATATATATATATATATATATATATATATATATATGGCCTTATTTGAATAGTGGTCTAACTCCATTCTTGTTCATTTTGAGATATAGAGCCTTAAAGTCTAATGAGTGCTGAGAAATGACTGTTGAAGTCTGATTTGTAATGTCCTCTGTTGGCAGCAGAAATGAGATGGAGATGTACCAATTTAAAAATAAGATAGCCTAACTTTCATGTTCATACATGTCATTTCTAACTCCATTTTTTTAAAAAGTGGAGTTGGACCACTATTCAAATAAGGCCTATCTATATATATAAAACAGTTCCGTAACTGACTCATTCATTCATTCATTCATTCATTCACTGACTGACTGACATACAACGCACAGACCAAACCGCTGGACCTAAAGGGCTGAAATTTTGCATGGCGATTCTTCTTATAGTGTAGGGGTGCACTAAGAAAGATTTTTCAAAAATTCTTCTTAGATTTTTTTAAATTACATTTTTAAGCTGTTTTTTAAACTTTTTTTACGTTTGCATTTAAAATAATAATTTGAGGGTTATAAAATTTATATCACAAGAAAGATCATAAAAATTCCTTTAAATTGAAATTTTTTTCGAATCTTTACCTCCAGTTCCTGATTTTTGGTGAATTTTTAAAGATTAATTTTTAGAATTTAATTTATTAAATGCTGATCACGTGACTTCCTTTTCTGGTACTTTAAATAAATTTATCGTCACGTGCATAAAAACTAAATAGACAAAAAATAATTTTTTTTTCTTGCTAATGCGGCAGACGATTGGACATTATCCAAAAAAATATTAAAATACAGTAAAAGAAATGTTCTAGAAACTGTACTATATTAACTGTACTATATTCTTTAGTATTCTTTATATTAGATTTAATTTGAATATCTTCTTCTACATTATTTTGTCTATAAAAATATCCCTTACAATTTTTTTATAAATATATATATATTTTACATCAATTATATACATTGATCGTCGTATTTATTATATATATATTGGCATTAATTGCATACATTGACCGATGTTTTTACTTTGAATGTACTCCGTAGCGAAGTGCGGGTTTTCAGCTAGTATATATATATATACAGTGGAATCTCGATCTATCGTTTTTCATGGGACCGATTGAAATGAACGATAAATGCGGAAACATAACAAAGCAATATGATCGTTGAGACTGGATAAAATGAACGATACATACTGAAAAACGATAGATCCGTAAACGATCTATCGAGATTCCACTGTGTGTGTGTGTATATATATATATATATATGTGTGTGTGTGTATATAATGCGCATATTATATATATATAATATGCGCATTTGTATGTATATAGTATTTTAGAGAAACGCTTTCACTTGATTTTATGCAATATTTTTTTTTCACTTGAAAATTTGAACGATCATCATCTGATGAGTACCATTTCTTTTGTCTGCAAAATTATTTTTATAACTGAGAGAGAATATAGAGTGTACTTTAACGGAGTTTTAAAAATACTTTTTCGGGGGTATTAACACATGAACACGATGTAGATCCCCAGATAACCAGGGCCCGGGGCAAAATAATCAGCGGGCCCCACCCCACTCAATATTTGAACATTGTATACATTTTTCTTGTCAACTCTTATTTTAACCGGGCCCCGAGGATTTTACTTCATGACCCCTCTGCCCCACCCAGACGGCGGGCCTGTCGATCAGTGAGGGGCGTATCATTTTATGTCAATACTAGAATATTGGTAACGTTATCCCGAAAGGGGTTTACTTAGCTTTCTCAATTTTGAATAGAAAAGTAAGCCTCAAGCGAATAATTTGAATTTCCCCACCTTAAACACTAGGTGCTCACAGGAGATCTGTCTGATTCTTAGATTAAAATTGTCTCTATTCGCATAGCATAGAGGGATTTCTGGTTTTAGCTCAGAGCAAAGATGTAGTAGACTTTCCTCATCTAAAAGATTCTTTGACTAAGTCGAATGAACCTTTTTAAGTTATTAAAATATGTTTCTGCTATAAAGCGTAACGATTGAAGACTATACACGATTAACGGGTAACACAAAGACGAATGCAAATTAATATTTATCGAAAATCACGTAATAGATACATAATGATTCAAGATCGGTAGCTTTTTGAGTAGTTGTTGGTAGGCATTTGTTTTTGTTAAACTATAGTATAGTTGTAATAAAATTTCGCCGGCAGTTTAGAGACAAAATACAGGGTGTCCGGGCTAAAGGTATCCAAAAGTCATGACTTATTTTTACGGAACTACCCACCAGAATTTTAAAAAAAATTATTTAGATAGAAAGAACATCTCACCAAGTTTTTAATATCAATGATAGATTTCGATCATAGTATCATAGATTTGGATGTGTGCACCTTTTGTAGCATTCTAACGTCTAAATGGTAATCCAGTTCTCTCCAAGTGTTTCGTAGCATATCAGGAGCTATTACACGAATTGCTTGAATGATACGCTTCTTCAATTCATCCCAGTTTCAATTTTTGTTTATACACAACGGATTTAATGAATCCCTTAGGAAAACAGTCTAATAACGCCTGATATGCTACGAAACACTAGGAGAGAATTGAATTAACATTTAGACGTTAGTCGTGCTACAAAAGGTGCACACATCGAAATCTATGATTTATATTAAAGCTTGGTGAGAAGTTCTTTCTATTTAAATAAATTTTTTAAAATTCTAATGGGTAGTTCCGTAAAAATCAATCATGACTTTTGGATACCTTTAGCCCGGATACCCTGTATAGTAAATTTTTATTTGCCTATGTTTCGTTTCGCCCAAATATTGTTAAATATCATTTAATCTAAATAATTCATGCTCCATTGGTCGCCATTTTAAGATGCAGATTAACTCATTAAAGAGAGTAATAGTTAATTTTTCCATGATTTAAAAACTAATTTTAACTAATTTTATCTTTTATTTATACCTACTAAATAAAAGATAATTTCTGTGCGAGCGGCTTCATAATAATGCAAATTTTTAGTTGGGACAATACCTAAGTGCATTACTATTATAAGATATGTTTTTATTACTTTCCTTACTATTCAAACACACTCTCGCCTAATTACAAAACTAACAATACTCGAATCACGTTGAGTGGAATGTGCTGTGTTAAAATTTTCGTCCAGTTATGAATTCAACTCGCCTTCCTTCCTGTTTGTGCATAATAATCCTTCGAGAAGTACTTCCTTTTCACCTTCCAGTGATTCTCTTCCGGTATCAAGTATGGGAACTGTAAACAAACATGTTTCTTGCATTCAGTGGTCTGGAAAATAAAAAATAGTATGTAAACAAGATGGGATATATTCCAGAATCCAGCAAAAAAGAAAAACGATTTGTGAGTGTGAGAATACTTTAGATGGTTTAATTTTTGTGGAGAATATATTAAATTTATATGTAGTAAATAGCAGATATCTTGAACATTTGTACAGTGTGAAAGCGTTATCATTTAGCAATCTCTTTCACCTCTTTCATAGATAGTTTGTGTGTATCGAGAAGGACAAACAGTGCCGGTACATTCCAGAGATGGAATACCTGTCACGCATACCGAATGATTTTGGCCCAATGAACGACTGGGTTTATTAACCTTTAGATTACGGGGTCCATATTTACGTTTCCCTCTTTAGAAAGGGAAATTTCATACCCCCTTTGTAAGAACGGCCATTAAGGGGGTTATATATATATATATATATATATATATATATATATATATATATATATATATATATATATATATATTGTTGGGCCCATATTCTTGGGATACATGCTATCCCACCCCGTAAGGAAAAGACTGTAATTGTAACTAAACATCCCTTTTCGTTCTTTGAACTAGCACCCAAACGTAAGAAGTTTCAAGCAGGCGTACTTTCAATTGGTTCGGTATGATTCTGAGGCAGATAATTTAAAACTCTTGCTGGACTTTAAGAGCCAGAAATACTTAGGGTTTCTTGGCAATATTTGCAGCTGCAAGCCATTTTAGGATTGCTTTATGCATTGTGAAACGTTTTGAAAAGGTTAAGAAATAAGTTAAAAGGAGTCTTAGCCATAAAATTTGACGCGGACAGGTAGGTTAGAGAAAGCCGCTTGTAGTGGTCAACACGAGAAAGGGATATTTTATGCTATGGAAAAGGGAAGTGTTTAGGAATAAAAATATTTATGGCTATGACTCCTTTTAACTTACCCTTTTTAAAACGTTTCACAATGCATAAAGCAATCCTAAAATGGCTTGCAGCTGCAAATATTGCCAAGAAACCCTTGCTGGACTTGAAGAGCCAGCATAAGGACCATTCCTTATAGATGGAACACACAATCTCACAGGATTACTTCTTCCAAATTACGTGCATTATAAATGTAGTCAGTAGTAACAAAGTATATAAAAATGTGGTGTAATCTCTTTAATTGTTTAGGAAAAATACATTTATATATAACGTCTATTACATTAGCATAATTTAGATTCTTACATGTGTTTTCGTATAAGGACCATTTATGTCATATCTGCAAGTAGTACCATTTAGATATGGCCAAAACAGATTACGTTATAGGTGTATGGCTTTGTTTTTTTTTAATATTTTCGAAAGACAATTAAAAAAATTTTTTTTAATAAAATCAAATTTTTCAAAGATCTTCCAATTTACTATTTTAGTATTTCTCTTACTCATTTATATTTTGCAAGACATTTTTCGCTTAAGGAGCCCAATGTTATACCAATGGAGAAACTTTTTTTCAATGATTGTCGACTAGGATAGGAAGATTTTTTTAAAAAATTGGTACTCCGCTCACCAAATTTCGTTCACCAAAGGAAATTCTGTGCAATTAAAACACAGTTTATCACATTTTCTCTCCGAATAATTCAGATTTAAAAATATTATTTGCGTTTCTTTTAAAGAATGAAAATGATATCTGAGTCAAAAAAATTTCTTTCATTGTTACGGAATACATAAAAGAAAAAAAAATCTTTAAGTCGACAATCATTGAAAGAATCCAAGTCGACAATCATTGAAAAAATTTTTTCCGTTGGTAAACACTGAGCTGAGAGATTTTTCAAATGATTTTCTGCTTAGATTTAAAGATAAAAAAAAAAAAATAGGTACTCTGCAATAGAGACAAAAATTTTCCACTCTGTTGTCTTATTCATTTTAGAAATTTCGTCCACCAAAGGAAATTATGTGTGTTTAAAACACAGTTTATCATATTTTCTCTCCGAATAATTCAGATTTGAAAATACCGGGCGAGCCAAAAGTAAAAACTTTGAAAATTCATAAAAAAGGAAGAAATTATGATACAGAAGTGCGTTTGCAAGAAATGGCTCACAAAGAAGTTGGATTTTTATAGCAGCAAAATAAAAACTAGTTAAAGTCACCGGTAGAAGGCGTTGACGACCCGAAACAAAATGAACAGGACAACAGTACGTTCCATTCATTTATTCTTGCTATAACAGTTGTTCAACATGACCTCCAGAACATTGTACGACACATCACGGTCTTTTAATGCAAAATTGATTTGCATAATTCAGCTGAATCTCTAGCATATCAGCACCATTTACCAGTGACTCTAATTTTAATATTTTTTTTTGTTTGTTGCTGCTGCTAAAAAAAATCAGACTTCCTTGTGAGCCCTTTCTTATAAACCGCACTTCTTTATCATAATTTCTTCCCTTTTTTATGAATTTTTAAAGGTTTTACGAACTTTTGGTTCACTCTATATTTGCGTTGCTTTTAAAGAATGAAAAGGGCATCAGAGGAAAAAATTTCTTCCACTTTTACGGAACACATTAAAAGAATTAAAAATCTATAAAAATCCAAGTCGACAATCATTGAGAAAATTGTCTCCATACGTTAACATTCAGCTGAGCGAATCCACTATGACTGAAGTCCAGAAAAACTTACGGGGAGCTGTTTGTATAAATAAGAAAAGTAATCATTAATTGCTAAGCCGGCAACTTGTTTTGGATCACAGAATTTTCACAGCTGGATGCTTAATTTGCCCGTATATCGCCGAGTTTCCTGCTGTGCGAAATATTTATAAATACAAATATTGCTTTATAAATAATTGCTTTGCTTTGGGGTTGTTTCCTAGAACGCAAATTTCACATGCATAAACATTGAGAGAAAAGACATAAATTTGGTTTGAAAAGTAATTACATTCAGACTAATAGCATAAAAAAAAACTGGTCCTTGTCTTTTCCGTGATGAACTTGCGGAATTCTGAATTTTATGGTCTGTTTGTCCGTGAGCAATAAATATTGAATGGAAAATCTGTGCGCAGCAAGTATTTTAAATACTAAACAATATCCAAATTATGTGTGTATTTCCTGTTCTATCGTTGTGTGGTTTTACGAATTGGATAATGATTGTGCGATTTGTTTTTATTAGGCATAATTAGGAATGTGAAACATAAGGAAGGCAGCATTTCCCCGTTTTCAATGAATTTGTCTATTGGGAATACATCGCTGTTTTTATGTATAGTATCAAACAACAAAAATTTCCCACGTTTACTTGTTATTTAGAGAGGAATAAGTTCTGTGTCTTGGTTCTAAAAAGTCCAATGTCAAAATTGTTAGTTTCGAGAAAAAAGGCATTCAAAGATATTGAACATTTTGCTGAATGTTATATCTTTCTAATGCTACGCGTCACATTATTATTTTACTTGTTAATTGTTCGTGTAAAAAACATTTTTATCCTTAAAATTTTTTTATTTGTAACTTTTATGTAAAACATATGCCTTTGGCTCTTTTTAGATCTAAAGTTACTCCATCTTAAATGACATTAGCAGATATTATAATGGAAATATAATCTCTTTCTGTTTATTTGACGTTGGCCTTTTTAGAATTAAAGATTTACTAAAATGGAAACTTTTGATATAAATAACTCAAAATCTGGAAAAAATTGGCAATGGCCCTTTTAGAAATATCTAAGCCACCGAGTTTATTTTAGATATTTCTTTTAAGGCTTAATTTTCTTAAAACGTACACATTTAGTTATGTGATGATGACAATCTTAAAAATTCAACAGACCATTGCACACGGCCTGAGCCGGGCTGGACCAATTGTGGCTCTTGAGGCAACTTTTAAAAAAAAGCACCTTTTCAAATTATTGGAGAGACTTATAAATAATTAATGTATCTGTATTAGAAATAGTCTACTTAATATAATAATGGATATTCTTGGAAAAATATGTATTTACTAAAAAAACAACATAAATTTTTTAAAAATGACAGAACTTAAAAAAAAATTAAAGTAAAGAATTTTGAAAATAATATATGGTATAAAAATAATTTCCTTAATTATTCTTTGAGTCTCAATTTCAGCAAATTGTTTGGGTGCATTTCTATAATTTATTGTTTCTCATGCCGTCTTTTCTGTAGAATTTATTGCTAGATCATTCAATCGCTGTTGAGTTGTTGTTTATAGATAGTTCTTAAAAATTTTCAGTTTAGAAAAACCGCCTTCAGCTGCTCTACAGTTACAGGTAGAGTTGGTAGAATTATAAGAGCTACAACAACGTTTGCAAATATGCATTCAAAATTTAATTCTTATCATCTCAAATTCAGGAGTTTATTAAAAAAAGTCTAAATATTCGCTTATATTTGTAAATTTTTATGAATTTCTCCATTTATTAGATTAAACTATTCAGTGGCGCACCCAGGGGAAAGGACCAAAGGGGACCCCCAAAGAAATAGAAATTGTATTATGAATATTGATTTTGCATTATAAATATTTTATCCGTTCATCTCGCCCCCCCCCCCCCAATAAGAAATCCTGGGTGCGCCACTGAAACTATTAATATTTTTTCGTTATTTTATAAAATTTTCGTATTTTTACTCTCTCAGTTTGGCGCCTATTTCAATTCGGCGCCTCACCCATGGAACCGGCTCTGCATGCGGCATTAAAACTGATAAATAAAACTACCAATTAAATTTGTGCAAAGAAGTTTTTACCTCGGTTTAAAATGCACGGCTGATTTTTCTGATTCGTGGGTAGGAAGAAAGGAATAAGAATGATATCACTAGCCGGCATTATAGTCGCGGATTGTTAAATTTTAGAAGACTACTGGATCACGTGCAACCGGTTAGGTCACTCGTTATACTTAAGATTGCAAAAAAATAAAATAAAGCTAGTTTTAATACTACACGTAAATGAAGGTTTATTTGAATATGAATGAACTAAACTCAATCTATTCATGCTACTGACAGTTCAAGAATCCAAATTCATTATTAATCTTTTTAAGTAGTAACGTAGCTGGGCAACGGCCGAAAGGCTAGGGCGCTGGCATTCGGCACCAGTGTCGGTGGGTTCGAGTCCCATTTTAGTCGGCTTTAAGCAGTAGGTCCTGGTCTAATTAGCCGTAGTGTAGCAAAAACTGACCGTAGCGCTCCAAAACAAACCAAACCTTTATAAGTAACGTACCTCAGTCCACACAAAGAGGATTTTTTGGTTAATATGTCATTTTTAGAGATTGCTTATATTTTCCTTGAATTGGATTCGAATAATCGTTTTCTGAAAATAAAATAGTATTGCGAAAATCAGGTTCCTCTTTCAGTCGTCCGATGGCAGCACTGAAATTTGAAATGAATTCACTTTTGTTCTAAATTTAATACGTTGTGAAATTTGATTGAAAATGAACTGATTCCGATAAGCTGTAGCTTATAATTTCATCATTTTGGAGAGCTTTTTTTCTCACCAGTGAATTAGAATTTTTTAAATTTGAATTGTTCATCGGGGACCCACTGCAATCCTGTTTTAAACGGGCATTCTCTAAAGAATTAGTGCAAACCTGAAAATTTCACCGTATGGTTGCTAATCAAATCTTTACCCGTAAAAATGTGTATAATTCGGTAAACCCAGTTCTTATTTCAATTAAATTGTGTTTTATTGTTTCTCTTTTCATTTCAGGAGTACGTTTTTCTACAACTAGGTAGTTATTGTATACCGATTTTGCTGTATTGAGATACAAACTGAAGACTATTGGTATTACTTAGATATGAAACCAGCTGTAAACCATTGGTTTACCCAGTTTTCGTCATTCAAGGGGGAAATTTAAACATTGCACAGAAGTGGAGGTTTATTTTGATGTTATATTTCAATCCTTTCGTGTTTAGTCGTAATTAAAAAGAAACAAAATTAATGCATGTTTTTAGAGATAAAAATATCTACTAAACAAAGACTGCTTTTAATGACTACATTTTTGGTTCATTTTCCCTTTTTCTTCGCCTAGTCATAAAGCCTCATATCCTTTATGTATTGTTAAAAATGTTCTTTAATTTGATAAACGGCGGAAAAGAAATTTGAAATAAACTAAATTTTTTCTTCTAAATTTAATATATATGCAAACTAAATTACTATATACTATAAAATAATTAATATCTATTATTCGATTGCTGAACTCGTTTGCTAAAATTTTTTGTATAAAGCTTTTTTTTTAATATTTGGAGATAATTTTTTGCTCATTCTGAATTTTACCCGAGATTTAGTCTAGGAATTACACTGATAGTAATCTTAATGCGGTAAGCACGGAAAAAAAATTAGTCATTATCTCATGAGATTAAATTCAGCTTTAAATACTAATTTTTGTGATGGTCTGAATCAGTTGAATTGGTTTCATCATCTGATAGCATCGTGACAAATCAGTTCGTGACGATTAAAAATACATTTAATCCCTGACACGATTTTTGGTAGCTGTTTCAAACCATTATCTTCATGATTCACAATATGGTAATAAAGAGAAATCTCTTGTAAAATGTATGAATTCATCAGATTAGATATTACGTCGAGGAAATCTTTTATCTTGCTCTACAACCATCATAAAATGCATCCCAAAAAGTCTATTTCCGGATTAAATTGTTCTGAAGAACTTTTATTTTTTTTTTAAGAGCTTATAATGAAGAGATATTAAGAAGCTGTATTTACCTGTCATTCAGTCTTGAGTTCGTGATGTGCTTCGCCTTTTTGTGGCCATGAAAGGTCACATCAATTCTTGGCGTTGTCTGGCAGATTTTCGCAGGTCTTTTTGTCCATATCGATCATGTTTTGGGCAGGTAATTTAACAAAACATCTGTGGTTTTTGTCTGAGCTTAGAAGACTTCCTCAATATTCTCTTTGTGCTGAAAATAAAGAATCTGGGAAATCAGTTGCTTTCTTTATTGCATTGCAATGATTTGATGGATAGGACAACTCCTTTTGCAACAAAGTGTTCCCGATTAACTATTACCAATATGACAATTTAATGAGCTGTCATATTCGTGACGCGTACTCTAAATAATATGGTGGAATCTGGTTTAAAATGGGTCAATGTAGTCCAGTAAAAAAAGGTTAAAAGCAATCCGAATAAAAAAGTAGCCGCATTTTCAATCTGCTGTCATAGAAGCAGGAAAAAACGTTTTAAAGTTCGTTTAAAGAGTTTGCCATTCGCAAATGTTGAAAACATATTTACAACTTTATTTTAGGTATGTTGTCTGGGAGTGCTACAGTCATGTCCTGAAACACTAGAGCTGAACTTACCGCACCTAAAGCTTGAAACTTATCCTGAACGGCTACAAACACTCGTTGATCGGAATTCCCCCACCGCGGGATTCGAATCCGCAGCCCGGGATTCGGATTTGGCCATCCGGCAATCGAAAGACGAATGTTGCTTTCGAAATTTAGTTTGAGTCTGATATTTTCTGAAATGCATGAAAGATGAATATATAAACATTCGTCATGAATCTTTATATCTATTTACCGTTTTGCACTACCAAATGGCAAGGGAGCTGGCATTCGGAACCGGAATCTGTATGTTCGAGGGCCGTTCTTGCCGTGGGTGACTTCGGAATCGGCTTTTAACTGTAGGCCTCTGTGTAATTAGCTCTTGTGTGGCAAGAGATGACCGTAGCAATCTCCATCCAACCAACTTATCCTTTTGGTTGGTTGGTTGGTTGGTTGGTTGGGGTTTAATGGCGCAAGGTCTAGAGAGGACATGCTGCGCCAAACACATGGTAAATCCCCCAAAAAGCATATATATATATAATTACTAGTATATATCAGTGAGCATTTTTAGACTATAAACTAAGGCTGATGATATAAATATATACACATGACATAGGGATAGAAACAGTCAAAATATGAAAAAGGCCCATATAAACACACAGATATAAAGTATTACATTTAGTTGGTTTTGAAAGGTGCTAAAAATAGCCTTACGTAACTTATCCTTTTGAAGTTTAGTAAAGTAGTATCGAAAAGGGATGTAGGTTTTGTAGACTTAGCACAATATTTCGGAGGTCAGGACATCAGCCTGGGGTGCCGAAGAGGGTGGATTCGACTCTTACACTGTAATATATTTCTTCGCTAAATTACGGGCAGTGACCGGTAGCTCATTTCTCGTTAAAATAACTACAGTCGCAAAATATTTAGTGTGTAATATTATGGGACTTTTGCCCATTAATTTCTTAGTTCACCGTATAAAAGTCTCCTTCACTTTCTGACCACTGCCCCGGCCGTGTAAAACGGTTTTTTGGCGGGGCACACCTTGGCCAAAGGTCGTTTTTAATAGTGGCGTTCGCATGTACACTCAGTCGCGCAGACTTAGGTCCGCACGTTCTTAATACGGGTCGGGAATCTGGCGATCTAATCTCAAAAAAGTTAGTGAATTCATAATATTGTCTTCGCTTTCGTTCTTTCTCTCGGTATGGAAGTGTGCAGGATAAACTCTAATGTTTGAACATGAAAAGTTTGTTAAATCCTTCAGTCCAGGCATGGCGCGTGGAATTTTTTTTTCGTTAAAAGTTTTCCACAACTTCAGTCACTTGTTTACATCCACGTTTCAGCAAAACATGTCTGCGATTTAACTATGCAAGCTTGTGTGCGTTCTTTACCTTCACACTCAACATGAAAAGGTGAACATGAAAAGTTTTGTTAAATCCTCCAGTCGAGGCGGGACGCGTATAATTAAAAAAAAAAAGTTTTTCACAATTTCAGCGACTTCGTAACACCCACGTTCCAGCAAAACAACAAGGGATAAACACTTGTGTGCCTCCTTAAACTTCACACTCTGTTTTGCATTCACATGGGCATTCAACCATGTGCGACTGGAGCGCCCCGGTCCAATCACTCGCGATTAAGGCCTTGTTCACACTGCATTCGGAGCGTAGCGTTTCGTCCCTCCACTGTTGACATGACCCGTGATTCGTTTTGAGGTATCACGTGATCGATGATTTATGTTCGTCGACTGGTTAAAACTTATGTCGCTGGCTACACTCCGCTCCGGAGATGACGCCCAATCAAGCAAATGTTGCGCGCTGGTTTGTATCTTGAAACAGTATACAAAAATCTACCTGTATTAACTAGGTTCATACTTGCTTAATAATATGGGGCGAGGGGTTGCCTTGAAACTGAAAACCATTTTGAGTGATCGTTTTATCGAACGCTGGCAAGAAGAGTGATACAAGTTAAAAAATGGCAATTTTGAGGTTATGTCATTGAAAAATATGTTTTAAGTGCCCCATCGTGCACGAAAAGCGACACATCACTTTCTCGCAATTTGTCCAACCTGATGTCAGTTTTATTGTAATGCTAGTTCAAGCTGTGTAGTATTCTTGAAGTTGATTTTTCTCAAATGCTGCATTTTTGAGTTGTGTCACTTTTCTTGCTGGGGTGCGATAGGAATTTTCACTCCGCTGCGTTCTATTTTTCATGTTTACGTATATTCTGATACTAGTACATAAAAACAGTGAAAAAAATTCTGAATAAGATTAAGTATCCATCTACGGCTTTCAATTGCCTTAGAAAATTAATTTAAATTATTTTGAATACGATATTTCTACTCCTAATTTCATTCATTCGCAACTTACGATATCTTGTTACTTATACAGTAGAAATACTCGTATAGTGTTCATTTTTTGTTTGGCTTCTTAGGACAACGCCATAGACCTCAATTACAAATTCAGAAATTTGTTGTTGTTTCTGGGTTAGAATGAATTTCTTTCATTGTCACCCTACGTCTATTTATTCAGGAACTCGGAAGTCACAGGTGTTTTCGATGGTAAACAGAATCTATATTGTAATAAATCAACTTCACGCTACTCCTTGATATGTAAGTTTGTCGTGTCTATATTTCCTCTCATGAATCAGCTGCGTAAATAAAGCTTTTTTTTTATTATTTGACAGTTACGTGTATTGAACATCTGCAAGGACAAAAAAAAAAAATTGTTTCGATGTAACGGTAACATAATTCCTCTATGGGGCTTTTATAATATATTTCATGCACATTTTAAGATGTCCGTACAGTACCAGATAAGTCTGAAAAGTCAGAGTAATGAAATGATAAAAATATTTTCCTGTTCCCATAAGGGTCGCGAAATCCAATTGTGATGCCGAATTTTTCCAGTAGCTTACAAACTTTCCGTACTTTCGATTAGCTACTGAATTTGAATTCTACGTTGTTTCATTAATCAGGAAATAATTTTAATTTTAGATTATATGAATTTGTGTCATACTTCTAACTTACGTAAAGAAATGCTATTTGAAAAGCGTATTTGTAAAAGATAGAGAAAGATAGAGAAAGCTGTTTTTTTTTCTGAGGAAAACTTTTTTTATTAGGTCATCAATTCAGGAAATCTTCGAATTTTTGTTTTGATTCTTGTGTGAGAGTTAAAACAAAACTTCAAAGTACACTTTTAAGTGAGCAAGTGTAGTGGAGTGAGTAAGTATTTGGTGAAAGGGGGAAAATTTTAAATATTGTTATTATAGATGTTGCCTTTTTGTTTAATATTTGCGATACAATCCAAAGTGCAATTGAACAGCAGTAGGCAAAATTTATTTTTTTATGCAACATATTTGTAACTTCCTAACTTAGCCTGCCTCTCTCATGCTGTTTCAGATTTTGAAGTGACAGGAATTCAAAGTATGATGGTTTTATAACCACCATACAGTACTTAAAAGAAGGAAAGATTTTTAAAGTGTTTTATAAAAAAATTAGTTTCTATCTTTGACTAAGTAACATTTATTAGTAGAAATTTGGTTATTAATGTTGCGTAAGACAGGCAAAGAACGGAAGAGAAAAATTAACTGCTGCATACAAAAAGAAATAAGTTAGGAATTTAAGTTTGAAAATTATAAAAGTTTAGAACTGCTGTGTAAATTACTATTTTTACCTTTTATTTAAGTTTTGTTTTTCTATTTCTCGTACAAAATTGTTCTACCCGTGGCGCTTGTGTCAACATATTTGGAAATTTTTATTTTGTAGTACGCGGAACTAATTGACTCTCTAATTTTTAAGGTTTGAAGCTCTCAGTTGATTTCAATATTTCACCAAAATAAAGGCTTGTTAAGTTTTTTAATTTTTTCTATCCACAAAATTTTAATTTTTTCAATCCACAAATTTTAATCTTAGTCAAGAATCCAAATATATTCATTATTTTGATAAATGGCCGTCTACTTATTGGGCACACATCTTACCCACATGTACCTGCTCTTAAATGAGCATCCGCCTATATGCTTGTAATGTAAGGAACCTCTTACCATTCGCCCCATTCTAACAAGTTGTTCCGGTTATGCATATTTATATTTAAGATATTTAAAAAATATTTTATCATGTTTGAAAGATTTATTAGGGGAAGCTCCCCATCCTGGAGTTTTTACCTTTCTGCGGTCTTTACTCAAACATTTAAAATTTTACCCTGTTTTACATGGTATGACTTTTACCTCTGTAAGTCTCCTTGGTTTTACTATGTTTTTAAAATTTTCTATGTCTTTAAAATTTTCAATGTTTTAAAATTTACTATTTTTAGAAAATTTTGCAGCGGTTTTCTTTTACTTTGTGAAAGTATCGGTTGTAGCATCTTTACCTTTGTTATATTCTGTGTTCAAACTATGTACCCTGGTATTGTATTGTTTTTAAATGCAGGTTTTAGGTTTTTACCATGTGCCTGGCGCAGCATGTCCCTGTCGGGACCTTGCACCAATAAACTCAAATCTACCTACCCACCTATCTACCTTGATAAGTGGCTCATCTATGCTCATCCGATAACACTTTGGATGATAACATTTTTAGATGCTTATATTTTAGTTATTTAGGAAATTTTTCTTTCCTTTACCTCATTAAGGCTTCTGTGTACTAACCCCATTGGATTCGCTCACCTCAATGTTAACCTATGGAGAAAATTTGTCCACGGATTGCCGAGTTGGATTCAAAGATTTTTTTTAAAAAATTGTACTCCGTCATAGAAAAATAAATTTTACATGTTTGTACATTTTTCGTTTTTTTTTAAAAATGCAATTAATATTTTAAAATTTAAATTATTCGGGGAAAAATCTGGTATAGTGTGTTTTAAACGCTAATAAATTCCTTCGGTGGACGAAATTTATAAGATGAATCCTGTAGCACTTTGCAGAAAAGTTCAGGCTATCTGACAATACCAATTTTATTTGATTATCAGCATTTATGTACTTGTAAATAGTTGGCAAAAATATATATTACATAAAAAATTTGGGGGCAGCGCTTAACCTCCCCGCCCCCTATAGAAAGGGAGCCATTACAATCCCTCAAAATGTCAATCCTAAGGGGGGTGGAATTCTCGAACTGTCAACTGGACTCCTCCCACCACAAGAGTCTGCAAGAAGAGGAAAAGGGAAATGCGATTTTTTTTAGTACATAGCAGCCTTAAACCATATTACTGAATTAACTCAGATTTTCTGGGGGAAAAAATCGCTTTATCGTTACCCCTTTCAACCCACAAAGGATAGCCATCAAATTGGAAATGAACCGCCATCTCTTGTCTGAAATTACCGAGAAACATTATCAAAGATACCTGTAGACGAAATGCTCCACCTTTGCAGTTACTTTTTATAAATTAAATATTTACCTGAATATTTTTTATAAATTATCAACGAGTGTTTTTAATAATTGTAAAATTTTTCTTACGTTATAGGTGTTGACTGAAAAAGTAACAGGGAAGACATGTCGAACGGGACGTTTGACAGTAAACAAGCCCTCAGCGTCCAGCCTGGGGAGCTGAGGACATTCCTGCAGGTGAGAATGTCTCTACATCTTGCTGAAAAGTTCCGACTATTCCTAAACAGTTAGCAAAACAGCAATCATGTTACGACCGATACGATTTGCTGTAAATGACTGCTGGTGAAATATTTTTCTGCTACACTCTACTACAAGTTGCGGCTATTAATTTCGAGGACTACATGAAATGCATACCCATTTAATATGTTTCGAAGTAACTCCCACCTGCCGTAATGCACTTCTGTGCTCGGCTGTATAAGTTTCGGAAACAACTTTTGAAGTCCTCTTTCGGAATGCTCTTTAATGTGGACGTCACCGTTTTCTGGATGGCTTCGACATCCTCAAATCTTGTTCCCTTCAGAAAATTGGCCCAGCATGAAGTCGTGGAGATGTGGCATCCTCCATACTCTCCGAACTTAGCACCGGCAGACATTTTCTTGTTTCCAAAACTGAAAGTTATGCTGAAGCAGGCCCTGATTTTCCATTAGGCCCAGTAGTCCCGGGCCTAGGGGCCCCCGAATGTTGGGGGGGCCCCTCAAAATTTTTATTTTAAAAGAAGAAAAAAAAGAAGAAAAATTCCCAATTCAAATTTTTTTATTTTGCCTTTTTTAATAGCAATTTTTTTATATATCCTTTCAAATTTGATTGATTGGTTCATCATTTGTACAGTTATACGTATAGTTCATCATATGTATGTTATAGTATATTTAAGGGATTAATAAGTTTTTCTGGTTCCATTGTGTTTGTGTTTTAATGATGAAGTTAATATGTTGTATTGCTTTTTGTTATTTGATAATATTCTAAGCTTCTACGCTTCAAATAGCCAATTCTTGGTAAAATGGTACTTTCGCAATGATTCATAATTATTTCTTTTGCGTGTCAATTTTGTAAATTTTACACCAACATCAGTGTTAGGGGGCCCCCATCCCGAGTTGTGCCTATAGTCAAGAATTTTCTAAACCGGGCCCTGTGCTGAAGGGAACAAGATTTGAGGATGTCGAAGCCACCAAGAAAGCGGTGACGTCCACATTAAAGAGCATTCCGAGAGAGGACTTTAAAAGTTGTTTCCGAAACTTATACAACCGAGCACAGAAGTATATTACGGCAGGGAGTTACTTCGAAACATATTAAATGGATATGTATTTCATGTAATGTTTTCTGGAGTTATTAGATCAGTCCTGGAAATTAATGGCCGCACCTTGTATATAGAGTATGGATACAATAGCAAATTATGATTTATCACGAGCGAGTTTTAATCTATCATGTAGGGCAATTGTTTTCCATACAAACATATCGTTCACATAACTAAGAACTACCCTGAAATATACAAATTATATGCTTAGATTCAAATTAAATCAAAGAATGCGGGGGAAAAAAAAGCAAGGTCAAATGTTCCTTCTTCCTTTCCCTCAAGTTTCCGCTAACACTCAAACTTCCCCCTCTCAAAAAAAAAAAAAAAAGTCCTATATGAGAGGCTCCCGGCACATTGTTTGGTATCCCACGCTTTGGTCGCTTTGTATCGACTTGTGTTGGGAGTTGTTCCCCGGAGGAAAAAAATCTCAACTACGAAAATTTACACCAAGTATCATACCAAACCCTCGAGATTGGCATACTGCCAACTGATCTATCTGGGAGATGCAAGGATACATTATAATATAATAGAAATATCAACTTTAATAGTCGACAGTACCATATTCAGTATCTTTAAATATAAACTAATTGTATAAGAATATTTATTTTGTTTTAAGGCAGTAACAGATATTTCATTTAATTCTTAAAACATCTAAACTCTTGAATTTTGTTGTGATGTACTGCATGGGTATCAGCTTTGCATAGTTGATAGGGCATGTAGCATAAATACAAGTCGCCTTCCCTTTGAAATTCTGCAAGGAAAGTGAGGCAAAATTACTTAATTCTGCATTGCCTTTTCTGAATTCCCCGTGTTCCCTCCATTTTCATGGACCTCCCCCCCCCCCCCCCCTTATAACGAAATTCGACAGTGAGCGAACTTTTCGCCGTTAGCTTTATTTACATTATCTCAGTGCTTCGACACTTTGAGAATTTTTTGCCCTATATTCTCACGGAAAATGAAACCAAACTTAATCACTTTTTTTTAATGATACGGGAAAAAAATGACAGAGTGACGTTTCACCCCCACGTGATTTTTAACTAATATACGACACATTTCAAAACAATGCTGCATATTTTAGATTACGCATTATCAAACACATTGTGTCAGCGAATATTTATTTTATCACGATCATTCAAGCCTCTGATGTAACTTTGTGCGCTAATTTATTTGAGACAGTGTTGCAGTTTTATTTCTCTCGATAACTCGTAAACCCTGAGGATCCCCGTCATACTGTGAGTACTTGTATTTCTCTCTCTTGATCTTTTGTGCACATTTTTCTATGTAGTATATCGTTCTGATCTTTACGTATATAGTTTAACACTGTCTCTCTCTGCAAGCTGATTTCTTTTAGAATACATTTTTAAGGGGGGATATCCCCTTAAAACCTTCCAAAAACTCAATTTTTACCATGTTTTTATTAATTCGCTTTCTTGTTTGTCCAGTACAAATCTTGCAATCGATTTTTAACTGACTTCCCGACTAGATAGACATTTGAAACAGAGCAACATAACGGAAAGTTGTGGAGTTCGCAAAACAAGAACACCCGGATTCACAAAATCTTCACTAAAAATTAAATATCTTTCCCCATTTTAAACGGGCATTTTGAGAAGCCGTGCCCCCCCCCCCCCCCCCCTATCATATTCATTCTGATTAGTACCCATTCTATGTATAATGTGACCGATTTTTTGTCTAAACTTTTTATAAAATGATTTCAAGTACCAGTTCTCTGTAAATTGACGTAGACCAGGGGATTCCCAACCTTTATATCTTTGGGGCACCCTTGGGAATAAGATTAAAAACTTAGGGCACCCTTGTTAGAATTTTAGTTTTTACAATTCTTTTTTAGAAATATTAAATTAAAGTGGAATATTTTTCAGGAACATGCTAGATTTAAGTTCAAATAAATACTTACAACATTGCCGATTTTATACATTTATCGAAAGATATAAGTAACAGACACTTAATACAATTTAAAAAATGGCCATGGGATTTAGTATAGTATTCTACTCGAGGACTACGATGGAAATCGCTTAAATGAGGTGTTTTATTAATGTGAGACTTGCGATGAATGCTTAGATAACAAAGGTTTGATATCTATCCTAATAGTTGTTAGCATGAGGGTAGTTAATTCCTCCTCAAGAACAAGTGCATCGATTTGTGTTACAATCTGTCGAGCGTGAGAGTGTTGTTGTTGCTTATGCCACTTTACCAACATCAACATCAGATCAAGTCCCGAAGGCTATGGACGATGAAGGGGCGGCTCCTGTTTTCACTGGCACCACAAGGGTCGGAGTCCGACGTTATGGTCAACTTTTTGCTACACGATTGCTAATTAGACCGGGATCCAGTAGGTCTCTGTAGCAAAAGTTGACCGTAGCGCTCCAAACCAAACCAAACAAAACCGACTTGGTCAAAGGAGCAGTCCCGTAATTTTGAACCGAGTCAAGTGACGAGACCAGAACATTTGACCCCGCACCTCCAGAGGTAATTTTGAGAACTTGGAGGACATTGCAGCCACGACAGATTTTACGTGCACCAGCCGCCATTAGTGTACACGGCAGTGGATTTGTCAGCGACGAGCATCGAACCAGTGACTTTCAGATCACTAGCCCATTGCCCTTGCGCCCACAAAATCGACAGCAACTATAAATCGCTTCAGATATACACGCAGCCAACATTGATAGCGCATACAGATTGGTACAGAGTTCTCTGCCTCCAGACCCCCGACTCCTGTCATCACATTAGTCACGGTAACATTAGACACGGTATTTAGAACCACCCCCATTCCCGCCCGCAAGATTTCTTTGATGTGGTGTCTCCCCCGACCCCGCTCGACACCATTTGACCCGCTGACCCCCCCCCCCCTCTTTCTTTGATGGACCGCCAGAGGAGGCGATCCACGCATAGTAGAGAGTACAGAGAGACATAAATCACTGGCAGATGCAGAGAACTCTGTACCAATCTGTATGCGCTATGAGGTGAGCGTGAGAGTAATTAATTCAACTTAATATTTATTTTAAGTTGGTCCTACTAATATTTTGTATTTGTCCCTCCCCCGGCCAAAAGAAAAATTAATAAATAAAATCTCGCGCCACTCCTGGCCGATCTCACGTCACCCTAATGTGCCATGAGATCGACAGGTATAGACACTTTAGCCAATGGCGCTCTTCAACAAATTTCTAGCACACGTGATCGAAGCAGTAGTTGGGGGATAATTCGAAGTATTGATGACGAATGCTTGTGTAGTGAAATCTTACGCCATGTAGATAAAGAAACAAATATAAAGCGATCTAGATATAGCGCTGAAAAAAAATCGAGAAACAAAGCTGGGAAGTCAAATTTGCTTTCTAGAGCTTTTCAGCTGGTACAAATGAGCTATTCTCTTATCTAAATGCGTTTATAATGATGCTTGTTGCGCAATGCCAATTTGGAATATTTCGAGCCTGAGGTAATCACACCCTAATATTAGGGTTATATGTGGTTGAAAAACAAGCTCTTTAATGTGTAACTAATTTGAATGATTAATGTACATTGCAGTAATCCAGGATCGAATTATTTTTAAAATTTTAAAACGATTTTAGAACTTTAATGAATCTCAGAGTTTAATCACCCTTAAAGAGAAATTAATTAAAATGCCAATCGGGACATACTTTTTACGCGTAGGCATGTTATATATAATTGGGAGCGTTAATAGTTAAGCTAATAATTGCATGTACACTATCTCCATTTTAAAAATACTTACTTTTTTACTTACATTTTTTTTAAAGTGTAAGTATATCGCATGAAGAAAAAGGAAGTTGGTGTTCTACTTACGGAATTTACAAATGTTGTTTGGGTTTAGTTTATTTATATTTTGGCGACCCGCTGCGAGACTACGACAGTTCGCACACCTTTTCTGTCAGACTGTGTTCTTTAAGTGCTCAGAAAATTAATGATCTGATCAATAATTATTTTGTCAACGACAACAACAAAAAAGAGAAAGTGGCATAATCGTATGCCGAATCTGAAGTTACAATTTCTGTACAGGGAGCCACTTCCTTGTAAGACTAAATAGTAAGAAAAAGTATTTCTTTATGTATTATATGTCCGTTATTTACTCAGCATGTGGTACCGCCCCAAAGATGAGGGATATGAAATACTATTAGTAAACATATGTATCTTACCTTATTATATATACGTAGTCAATCCCATATTTTAACTACTATTGTATTCCACTAGGCCATTGAGCTTATTTCCCACACAGTATTCGCAACGGTTTATTAGTTGCACTATGAAACGTTCAAGAATTTTCTGGCAGTTTAACTTTAGGAGTATCGTTATTTGTTGCCTCCACGTGGAAGTATCTATGAACAGAAACTGCACAAAATAGTGAAAAAATTGTATGTACTTTGTTTTGGTTGTGAAGATGGAAATCAAAAGAAATTTTGGACCTAATTTTTTTTTTTCGCTATGCCATTTTGGGTGATTTCATCGAGAGGCTGATTAGAAGTTTCCTGTTAAATGCCATCGTCGTACCTAGATAAAAAGAACGAAGCTAAAGAGACTCAGTTTGTGCTATTTCTTTACGGTATTGCGGCTTAGACAAAAAATTATTTGTTATCCTTACATTGTGATTACGTGTAATACCTAGCTCCCACCCTTCCAAGCATCTTACTTTCTATATCTAGAATTTAGAATAATGAGGAAGTTGAGTTTTTTTAGCTATAGTGCTTACGATATATACTTACAGATAGAGAGTTTGAAAGTCGTAGATTAGTTCAAGGGGCAGAGCTTCGACCTCGGAACTTGGGTACTAAAAATTCTCTAGTTTCTTCTATAAGTGAGATAACAAAGAATTCAGAAATTCACTCCATGCGAAAGAAGTGAATATTAAAGAATCATGGGCCCAATGAAAGAGTAACTGGTGATACTGTAGCAAATTCTAAAAAGGTGCATCCCTTCATATCAAGCTAGGCTTGATTTATATCTTTATAAAGGCGACATATCAAATTAGTGTAGGGTTTCTCGCTATTTACTCGACCTCAGAATTAGTAAAAGCAAAACCAGGAAGAGCAGCTTTGTTGGTAGGAAAATAAGGAAATTATCGGTCATTCGGGTATTTTGAATGAGTCCAAAGCAGTTGCATGCGAGAGTGCTTCCAAAAAGTGTCGAAGAAATTCCTAGGTTAAGGTTGCTATGTACTAACACCATTAAATTCGCTCACCTCAATGTTAACCTATGGAGAAAATTTATCCACGGATTGCCGACTTGAATTCAAAGATATTTTAAAAATAATTGTACTCCGTCATAGAGAAAGAAATTTTACATTTGTGTAAATTTTTCGTTTTTTAAAAAAGTGTAATTAATATTTTTAAATTTAAATTATTCGGGGAAAAATCTGGTATAGTGTGTTTTAAACGCTCATAAATTCCTTCGGTGGACGAAATTTATAAAATGAATCCTGTAGCGCTTTGCAGAAAAGTTCAGGCTATCTGACAATACCAATTTTATTTGATTATCAGCATTTATGTACCTGTAAATAGTTCACAAAAATATATTTTAAATAAAACATTTGGGGGCAGCGCTTAACCCCCCCCCTATAGAGAGAGAGCCATTACAATCCCTCAAAATGTCAATCCTAATAAGGCGCCCACATTCATCTGCACTGCACAGTATTCTGCGGGGGAAACCAGTGATTTATGGGCAGAGCGCTCTGCAGCGATCCTGCGATCGGGCGGTTTTGCACAGCATCAAAGAGGACCTTGGGGACGGGGAGGGGGTCACGCTCCTGGAGCGTGACCAATCGACCCCAAAATGGTGTCAAGCGGGGTCGGGGGTACTTGTCTGCATGAATGTGGAAGCGGTATCAGGGGGTGGGTGGGTGGAATTCTCGAACTGTCAACCCACCAGAAGAGTCTACAAGAAGAGGAAAAGGGAAATACGATTTTTTTCTTAGTATATAGCAGCCTTAACAAAAGAAATTACCGGCAACTTGTTTCAGAGAACTTTGGGGCACTACAAAGTTTTCGATTGTTGTGTCTTTCTAAAGATTTATTTCCTGACTTCTTCGAGTACGTTGTAGCTGTAGACCACGAGCTTGAAAAATGCTCCCTTCAAAATATATCTGTTTTTTTCCTTATTTGTCATTTTATATATCCATGAAACGAATAATGTTCTCTTAACATTTTTTAACCCTCTGTGAATGCTGTTTATATTAATTTCAGGCTCTACGCTGCGATATTTTGAAAGACGTTGACAGCAAGCTCTTCAAAGCCATCGACAGCCTCGTTATGGAATTGGAACTTAAACAGAGAAAATCCCAAAATGGGGCGAAAGCCAAGCCAGTGCCCTCAAAGTAAGTCTCCTTTTATATTTCTTTGATAGGATTAAGGGGGCACACCACCTATAAAATTTCAAAAAATTGGTTGTTGATTTTTGCTATATTCTGATTTTTGGGACATTTCTGAACAATGTGCAAAAAAACCGCATAAAAAAATTCGCATTATTTCTTGAGTTAGGAGAGTTTATGTAAAGCTCACTCTGTTGCCGTTGCCATGGCCATGTATATTACAACTTTAACTTCAGTTTTCTCAAATATGTAAATTTTTGATTATGTGCACTGTTACTCCCAAACTATGTGTGCTAGACACACAAAACTTTTATCAGATTTGTATTTTAAGCTTCTTTACATACTAAAACCCAAAAAATAAAAATGAATTTGTAAAAAAATGTTTTACACTTGAAAATGTTTTTGAAAAATTGCTAAATTTCATTTTTTTTTAACATTTTATGTAAATTTTTCAATTTAAACTATATTTTTGTATATTTTTTGGTTTCACATTAAACTTGAGTATATTATTAATTTGATTTGACCAAAAAATAGTTTCAATATGCATATTTCTTAATTTTATGATGCGCGAAACATCCAATGATTTTTTCCCTTTTTAATAATGTGTAAATTTAAAAATAAAGTCTAAAAATTACTTTTGGATTTACAAGTTCTATTTTTGTATAAAATATAACTCAAGAATTGTAATTTTGATATAAAACTAATATATATATATATATATATATATATAAAATCAATATTATTAGAGTTTCAGTAGCTCGAATTTGATCATGTTTACGGTCATTTCAGCGTAGTCAAAGGTAGTGGTCCCCCTTAAAAAAGGAAAGATACATTAGGAAGTATGAAGCTAAGTCGTATTGTTTCAGTAAGATAAATTTTAAATAAAAATATTTTACAAAATTTATTAATGTTATGACAGAATGTTCAAATTTTTATTAAAATTTAAAATTTAGGTGATCTTGCTTCAGCCTTGTTTGCTAGTATATTTATTTCATATTAACTGAATTATTTTGTGCAACAAATGTGTTGCATGTCTTTATATTCAACTATTGTTAAGTTAACTAAGGATTAAAACTAACCTAAAGGTAGATTGTTTTAACTGAAATGCTTCAAAATTCTTAAATCCATTTAATCAAAATTTGTGTGGTAATTTTAGTTTTAAATTAAATTATTTGAAAAAAGGTATTTCTTAGATCATACTCTTCAGCTTCCAAGATTTTTAGGATTTATGGCTCTTCAGATGGTATTAACGTATCTAAACTAATTTTAAATTCTTAAAAAAATTTAATTACTTATTACAACCATTTTTTTCTTCTTTTCTATCGTTAGGTCGTCTGAAAAACCAAAAGAATTACCACCTAAAGAATTTATTTTGAGGAATTCAACTTTGACGTAAGTAGTTTTATTGTTATTGTATTCATGGATGTGTGATTAATAGTTTTTTTTCTAATTTAGTATTGTTTCTGCCATCTGTGATATTTTATCTTTGCATTTACAATTATACTAAATGCGTTAAAAATTAGCTCGCTGTACATTAAATTTTACTCACTCCTATATAAGTCATGTTCAACGTATTATTTCTGTTATAATATCTCCAATTTCATTCTTTGATATATTATATGGCTACATACATATTAATCGTCTACGTGGTACTAATATTTCAAACAACTGTTCAGCTGTCATTTCTTTAAACCCGTTTTGGACCAACGTAATGGAGCTATGTCAGTAGCGATTCCCCTATACGGTTGAACGAAGCATATTTATACCAGCTAGAAAGCACACTCCCTTTGGTACGACCTCCGATCCTGAACATCGGTAAAGTGTCGTATAATCGTAAGTTTGGTCCCAAACCAATCATAGGATTGTACGACACTTCTATATCAGTTATGTGTAACTTATGAATCTGGAGATATTATAACAGAAATAATTCTTTGATATATAATATTTCTACATACATATTAATCGTCTACGTAGTGCTAATATTTTAAATAACTGTTCTAAATGGCTGTTCAGCTGCCATTTCTTTTAACCCGTTTTGGACCAACGTAATGGAGCTATGTCAGTAGCGATTCCCCTATACGGTTGAACGAAACATATTTATGCCAGCCAGAAAGCACACTCACTCCCCTTGGTACGACCTCCGAGCCTGAGCATCCGTAAAGTGACGTATAATCGTAAGATTGTTCCCAAACGGGTTTAAAAAGCTTAAGAAATCTAAAGAAGCAGGACCACTGTACATTCAATATTAGGAATTGTTACAGGCTTTGTTTTTTTATAATTCCGTATGCACCATTTGAATCTTTTGCAACCACAAAGCATATTATCGAAAGAAAAAGAGTTATGGGTTTTACAGTTTTAGGTGGTTATTTACTGCTTGAAGCCTATATCAGACCACAACACATCGCATAGGGTTGCAAATTTGATGAAGGAGAGTTGACCAGAATAGAGTAGTATGGCGCATGAAGGAGTGATTGCTTCTTTCTCGTTTGTCGAGGAAAATGTTTTCAGTTCCCAGGAGAAGTATTGCTTCTCAAGCAGTACTGGTGTGTTGCGCGAATTTTTTTTGGTGTGATAGGGATTTTAGGGCTTCTATAATTTCACAAGTAGTAAGACATACCCATTGAACACTAAGTTTTTGCTCTGTTATTATAACTAAAAAATTTAAAGCAATGGGATGGGTTTCAGTTCTATTACAGTCATGACAGTGTGATTTGTATGTTATTCTATAAGACGACTATTGAATTTTAATGTAGTCATTTTAGAGTTTACATAATTTGTAGAATAATGTATATATTAAACACCGATCATTCATTTATCACTCTTATTTTGCAGAAATCTATGGGAAGTAACTCATCTGAGATCTGTTTACAATATTTGTCTTGCTCTGTTCGTCCTGCTGTACCTTAACATTACCATATTCTACTCTTTAGATTCAGATAAGTACGTATTTATTGCACTGATGTTTTTAGAAATTTTCTGTAAAGTTATACGAAATATGACCTCTTTTGAAACTTTAATTAACCGTGAGAACATCGTTATATAATGTGTGTCTAAGAAAAAGTGTGTGTGTTTGTGTGCACAAATATAAATGTATATGTAAGCGTGCATAAATGAGCATCTGTAAATGTGCATATGTATGTGTGCATGTATACATTTAAAATTAAAATAATCACACACGCTCACAAAATTATAAATCTTTTTACAGTTCTATATTTACTGTAATTGAAAAGCAGTGTACTATTCTTATAAAAAGTAACCTCATTTCTTCAGCAGAATTTTGGATATTTCTGCAGGAGTCTTTTGTTCATATACCACTGTATATATATACGAAAGCAAAAACCTGTATGTACTGAGGTTCAATAAATACTATTTTCATGCATCAATCATATGATTAATGCGCTCAAAGAGGCTGGTAAGTAAAAATATTACTATATTTCAAATTGGACTTTCTGATGAGTAAAAATGGTCATGACTAATTTATTTTTACTTTGTTCCAGTTTTTCTGAGGTATGTTTATCTAAATGATGATTGAACATACTGCAAAATAATTCTGCTTATGAATTTTATTCTCTCTTTGTTTCCTTGATATCATTGAAAGCTTGGGAAAGGAACAGTCAGTGACTGCTATGCACTTAAGTGCATGGTACTGCCTTTGTTGTTGGTATCTCTTGTTGTTCGTTACTTTGCGCCTCAATCATTCGGTGTACAAAACTTTGACATACAATATTCCTTCGATTCGATAAGTCTATAAGCACCCATTCCTAACGTTAGGCTATAAGGGAGTCTGTGGGTTCGAGTCCCACTCTTGTTGTTTGTAGCCTTTTGGAATCGGCTTTAAGCAGTAGGTCCCAGTCTAATTAGCTCTCGCGTAGCAAAATATGATCGTAGCATTCTCAACCAACCAACCGTTAGGCCATAAGCCCTCATTCAAATCATCATGACCATGGTTCCGCGGCTGGTAGCTCAAGTCCATCGGTCCTTCAGCTTCACCAATGCTGCCATCGTCTGAAGCTAGTTACAGAGATTCCTGTGGTCGAGATCTCGGGTTCGATTCCCTCATTGACAGTAGCTGCTTAAGGGACAGTCGTGTCTGTCCGGAATAAGTGTGTGTTCAATATGCATGTCCTAAAATCTTGTGGTGGTATCACATTTACAGGCTGTTACGCGGGATGGGCAGACTGTAAGGTTGCTCCCCTACAGGTACGTGCTTCTAGGGTTGCATTTGAGGCTAACGGCGAAAAACAGCATAATGTGTGACATCCTCTTTATTTGCATGCTTCTAAGTAAAAAGGAGACACCTTAGTGGATTTAGTGCAGGATTTTTTTTGCCCTTATGCCCGAGAAGATAATAGTGCTTATAAAAAAACTGTCTATGATTGGGTTCCTAAAAAAAAGTCAGTGATACCGCCATGATAGGGAAACTATTAAAGGGTAGGCACACGGGAGCTGCAATGTGTGGAGCTGTTGAATTTAGCCAGGAACGGAATTCAAATTTCTTGGATTTTTTTACTCCCTTAATATTTCCCTTTTTATTTATCGCTATTTTAAAATTTATTGGTTGTATCAAGATGAAGAGATACTGGTGGGGGGTGGGGGAATGATCATCCTTGTTATATCGATAGCGATATAAATAACCATTTTGAACTTCCATATGAGTAAACCTTGAGTTTTGCATACTGTTCTGATTCGATGGATGAATGACATGTATAAATGCTTTTTATCATTTTCTTTTAATTTTTATATTTTTATGAAAATTTATCAATTTTTATGTTTCAGATTAGCGAAAGACATTTCTGTGGTTGTATGGGCATTTAGTAAATTCCATGTAGTTACAGCAATTTGGTTTGCCATGAACTTTTCCATCGTCTTCCTGCTTTACCCTGCATTTCGTTTTTGGTCCACTACCAGACTGGAAATAAAGAAAAATCGTAATTGTTTTTATTGCCTTACTTTTTTAAAAATAACACGTTAAATATAATGAATGTAAGATTAACTCTCTTTTTGTTTCATTCAGGGCTTTATGATGTCTTATTTTGCTCGCTGTTTGTTGTGTATCAGTTGGCACTACTTCTGATTCCAGCTAAACTGATCGTGGCTTATAATTTACCTCCAGTTTCATCTTTCACGGTCTTAGCTGAACAGGTAAGACTTATCTTTCCTTTTGATACTAACTTCAACTTTTTTTTTGCAAACTTAAAAAAAAAATCATTCAACAAAAACCGTGACTTCCTCACAACAATTGCAAAATAATTTTATTAATTCATCCGGAATAATACTTTTGGAACCTTACATTTTGATTAGTCTTAAGAATTTAATGACCATCTTTTACCAGAGTCTTTCAAAGTCTTTTGCATCAATTGCATTAAAAAGCAGATACTTTATAAGGATATTTTTTTAAAGTATCAATTTCTATGTTATAAGCAAAATTACTATCTTTTCTCACCTTCTTACAATATAAACCACAATTGAGATATTCATATTGTCTTGTAAATTTTTCACTCGAAAATTTGATTTAAATTTTCGAAATAAATTTAATAGATAACTGCTAGATATTAAGTCATACTGTAAAGGGAAGCTTCTTTTGTAGAAAAAAAAATCCTGTGTTGTGTATAATACATTTTTTTAAGCATAACACATTATTTGATGAATGTGAGCACACCTTAGTAACAAATATCACATCTGTTGAGTAGTTCCCCAGCGAAACCATTTACCCTGCGTATGCAGGGTTCGACTTTGACCCAATGGGGCCCTGAGCAAAACAGACTTTGAGGGCCCCTTCCAAGGACAGATCCAGAGGAAGGCCACGTGCTCCCCCCCCCCCCCAGGACTAGATTTCCACATGAACACGTGGGACAGTCACCAAGGCTCCCCATAAATCGGGACCGGAAATTCAAAAAATTTTTGACCAACAAGTTAAAAATTTGAATAATAATAACAACAACAACAATAATAATAATGTGTTAATTAATTAATTTACTTTTTAATGTTAATAAATAAATTCAGGAAATTTTCCTTTGAAATTCAAAATAGATCACAGTCTGGAGTTATTACATCCACCCACCCAAACCCCCCAAAAAATAAATAAATAAAATAAACCAGAAACGCTTACCGATGTAAATATGCTTTCACTATAGTGGGTGCACTGTGCCCCACCCAGGATGCTTTTTTCTGTATCCGCCACTGCCCCCCCCCCCCTTTACTGTATTAACCAAAAACGAAATTTTGAAAAATATGTACAACTTAATACTAAATTAGGGGGCTCCAGGGCAAGTGTCCCACTTGCCCATGCAGAAGTCTGGGCCTGTGCATATGTATCAGTTATGCCAATCTGCAGAAACCATAATAAGGGCCCAGTCTTAGTCTAAGGTTTCTAGAGATGTCCATCTTTATATATTGTCACTGTACATTATGTAAAGCACTTCTAAACTCAAACTTTACATTGCAGTCTGATATTTTTAGATGAGAACTGTACTTATGAGCGATGTAAATGCACGTTTATCTTGTTTGCACCTGATTTTTTTTCTTATCACGTGTATTTTTAGTACACTGGTCTGTATACTCAACACTATCGCTTCCGTAGTCAACATAAAACATTTAATAAAAGAAAGGGTTTCTTAATAATAATAAAAATGTAAAGTCTGCGTCAGAAGTCTTAAAACCTAAATCTCTAGTATTACGCATTTCAGTGGAGCACCCAGGATTTTTTCTTGGGGGGGGGGGGGGCGAGATGAACGAATAAAAATATTTATTATTCATGAGGGGCGGGCGAGATGAACGGATAAAAATATTTATAATGCAAAATCAATATCCATAATGCAATTTCTATTTCTTTGCGGGGGGGGGGCTTTCCTCCCCCCTTGGTGTGCCACTGACGCATTTTACTTCCAGTTATCCGTCACTGGATGTGTGTGTGTTTGTTTTCCATGCATTACCAGAAAAAATTCTTCAAAATAATACTAATTTTCCGAGAGAATAAATTACCCTGGCTCGTAAACAAAGGTGTTATATTTTCTAAAGAAAAATCCGCTTAATACGCTATTTAATCTCGATTTTTGTACTGTATTTATAGACCTCTAAATCAGTGGTTCTTAACCCTTTTAATAGTCAACACCCCCTTGAATATGAAAATAAGCTCTCGCACGCCCTTGAAAAATGTGTTGCTATTTTTTATTTAGGAAAAGACATCTATTGCAAGATAATTTATTTTTTGCATAAAAAAATTAATACATTTACAATACATACTATATTATTACGCATAAAACAATATCTACATTTTTAATGGCTACGTTGTCGTTGATTGTTCATAATTATTCTTTTAAAACGAGGTTCTTTTTTTTTTATTTGAAAGAGCCTCATGAGAAAGTCATCAGATGCATTTAAGCCATTTCTGGTTTTTGTTTTGACGTGCAAAAGTCACGAGAAACTCATTTCACAAGGGTAAGTGGTGGCAAATGGTAAAAGTCTCTCTAATTCTACTTTTGCCAATTCTGAATAAAGTTCTAACTACGTACACCAGAACTGTTCTATGTCCAGTTTTTCAAATTCCATTTCAATACGTGCATTAGCTCGCATTGCGATAAGATAATCTTTTAATAAAACGTAAACGTTGTCATTCATTTAATTTAGGTCAAGCAAAAATGGATTGAATGTCCATCTACTAATTTTGCTTATATTTATCCAGTGGAAAAGTATCCATCAAAAGATTCGCTCAATTGGTAATTTTCATTAAAAATTTAGAACCTTCTCTCTCACCCCTAGAAATGCTCCCTCGCACCCCCGGTTAAAGAACCACTGCTCTAAATGTATCTTCTATTAAATTATACAGTTTCATTTTTTTGGATTATCCATGTTTTCGGGCACGCATATGCTATAATCAGCATGGATAATCGAGAGCCCAGGGTACTTTTGAACAGCTTTTTTTAAACTTCTAAAATTATTTTTCTATGGTTATATATAGAAACGAGTCTAGGGAATGGCTATCTCACTCTCTTTATTACGAATTATTAACGCGCTATCATTCTTACAGATCATTGCTTGCTTATATTCACTGCTGATGTATACATTTGTTGGCCAACTACTATATTACAAAGTTCATTTCCGGCATCCCACGTAATTTTCTGTTTCATTTGGCTAATACACACCACACCTTAAAATGTTTATGCGCATGTATATTTAAAGCATATTTAAAGTTCTCACATTTATGTATTGCATATCAGACTGCGTGAAACGAATGTTTTCAATATGAGTGTTACATTAACGTTCGGGTGTTATTTCTAATCATTCTAGGTTTCAGGCTCATTATAGATCAATTATAAAATTCTCATTTGTTTGTGCATATACAAATCCAAACTCTTACCCCAGTCAAAATAGACCCGATTTTGACGAATGGCTAAAAAAAATATGAAAGATTTGAAAATTGGTGGAGATGTTTGTTTGGGCATACTGTTGAACATACTAAAAGTCCCCACCGATTAGGCTTGAGCTTTCGCCGCCATCTTGGAAAATGTGCAGACTTTTTTTTTTTTTTTTGCAAGTAACTTCAGAAATATGGATTTTATGTAAAAAAATTGAATACAAAATTGAAGAGCATTAAATTATGAACAAAAAAATTATTTAAATTTTTTTATAAGTCTAACACTAACAATGATAATTGACTTTGAAAATAGCGAACAATCACGCGCAGGACGCGGATGCGCGGGTCCTCCCCATCGCGATGGGGGAATGTCCCGTGCACGTGCCCCAAAAGTCTTGCACACTCTCGTGTGTCAAACCTCGAGATAAAGTTGCAGCAACATCCAATCCATTGTTATCAGGTTGTATTGTGAGACTTGGTGGATTCTATCTTTTTATGTCATACATAGGCTGTATTGGGTACATAATGGCTGGAAGTGGGTAAAAATAAATAATCAATTTCATGCATGCAACTACGTCAGTAGAAAAAACGTTGCCTGGCCGTACACACGCTAGAAAAATCCTAGCCTATTTATTTACCCAAGCAGCTTTAGCAAAAATAGATTTTGACGCTATGGATATATCTGATTTCAAAAGCAATAATCTCCATGAGTTGTTTAGAGATTTTGCTACTGAACTACTATCGCTAGAAACCATAAACGGAAATACTCATATACGAGGCATCGAGATTAAAATTAGGAAGACTTTGAAGCAATTGAAAGAGAATGGCCCAACTGCATCCCTCTGGGTTCAGTACTTTGAAATGGTAAAGCTTGATCACCGTCAATTGTACGGTGAAAGTAAACGGTTTTAATACATTAGTTGTTGTTGTTGCTTTTCCAGAAGATAGAGATTGTTAAACAAAACGACGAAGAAACGACGAGCATTTTATTTAGAATATGAGTTAGCTCTTTTTATGTTTACTCTGTTTAATGAAGCTAGCATGCGAGAGACAACGACATTGGCTATTTGAATTTCCAAACAAAGACCTTAATCTCCTGAACTGCGTCAACATTGTGGACAGTGGTTTTCTCCTATACCGAGTCAAATGGGGAACACAATTAACTTTTTCGGATGTTTGCACAAATTAAGTTAACTATATAAAAAAAATCATTATGTTGCCAGCTGTATAGTCGATTTTAATGGCTAATTCAATAACAGTACAAAAAATGGAAGAAAATCTACGGTCTATTGTGATAAAATCTGTAGACATAAGTTTTGACGGAAACACGCGAGTTACTGTTCAACAATAACAGTTCCTTTCAAATGAAAACAACAAGAGAAAACTGATCAGCATGCTATCAGTTGAGCTGGAAAAGAATGGGATTCGATACCGACAATGTAATGACGAAGCCGACATTCTTATTGTAAATACTGCAATTAATGAAGCATGTTCTGGTAACAACATCGTTGTAATCATCGGTGAAGATGATGACCACCTGGTTCGATTAACAGCTCTCACTCCTACAGAAAAGACATTTTCCTTGTTAAAACATGCAAAGGGAAAGCAAAGAAAAAATACATTCGTCAAATTAAATACAATCATCGGGACGTACCAAAGTATCCTTTTTCTCCATGCGTTCAGTGGATGCGATACTGCTTCTACAGCATTCAACAAAGGAACGAAAAATTGTGTAAAAATGTTCCAAAGTAAAGATATGGAACACAACGTGACAGTAGTTAATAAATGCAACTCATCGCATAATGATGTTGCTTAAGCAGGAGAATGCTTTTTTTCTGATCTGGTATGGAGCACATTTCAGTGAAAACTCCCTAAATAAGTTTAGGTACAAATGCTTCACAAAATTTGTCACTAAAATAAAACCATATATTTCGTCTCTTCCCTCAACTGAAGAGGCAGCCATGCGACATTCCTTCCGGATGTATCCCTAAGTGCAAAATTGGTTTGGGAATGAGTAGAATCCTGAAGTGTGGGCTGGAAATGTAAAAAAAAAACCCTCGTGCCCATCACAACTATGGATGCAGTGGTTCCCGTTTCAGTTTTAAGCATGGTGTTTCACAACTGTAAGATTGACTGGGGAGAAAGATGCGTGTGTCGGAAAGCAAGCATCAACTGCACAACGGTTTACAATAACTGCAATGGGGTATGTCACAATGAGATACCCCATTGCAGTTATTGCACTGTAGACCATGAAGATCCAATAAAAGGAATTGATGAATGAGGTGGTGCTATCTGACCCATAGACTATCTTTTCAAGACTGATGACGCGAACAATTCCGTACCGAAAAAAGCACGACAACCATAAAGTAGGTAAGCTTAAAAAATTATATACAATGAAAATATGGTAGTGAATAAATCCAAGTTCATTGCATTCGTTCATAAAATTAAAAATGATCAATTATCTACATACCAAAAAACATTAGCATATTTTCTTGTGTTTAAAGATTGCCCAAATGAGGGAGAGGAGAGAATTCAAAGGAAAGCGCCTGCAACAAGACTTGGGCGCTACATTCATAATGAACCCGCATTTAATAGTCAATATTTTGGTTCGTGTTAGGGTTACGGCAAAATGTATTTAATATTTTTTGTACACAATTTAATGTTCTTTAATTTTTGCATAAAACTTTTTTTACATAAAGTTAATATTTCCGAACTTATATGCAAAAACACAAAAAAGGTCTTCAAAATCTTTAATCAACTCATGGAGATTCCTGCTTTAGAAATGAGATATGTCCATGGCGTCAAAAGTTAGTTTTGCTAAAGCTGTTTGGGTAAATAAATGAGCTAGGATTTTTCTAGCGTATGCATGGCCAGGCAACATTTTTTTACTGACGTAGTTGCATACATCAAATTTAGTATTTATTTTTACCCACTTCCAGCCATTATGTTTCCAATGCAGCCTAAGTATGGCATAAAAAGATAGAATCCACCAAGACTCACGATAAAACCTGATAACAATGGATTGGATGTTGCTGCAACTTTATCTCAAGCTTTGATATGCAGAGGTTTGACACACGTTAGTGTGCAAGACTTTTGGGGCACATGCGCGGGTCATCCCCCCCATCGCGATAGGGAGGACCCACTCATCCGCGTGATTGTTCGCTATTTTCAAAGTCAATTATCTTTGTTCGTGTTAGACTTATAAAAAAATGTAAATGTTTTGTTCATAATTTAATGCTCTTCAATTTTTGTATTAAATTTTTTTACATAAAATCCATATTTCTGAAGTTACTTGCAAAAAACCAAAAAAGTCTACACATTTTCCAAGATGGCGGCGAAAGCTCAAGTCTGATCGGTGGGGACTTTTAGTATGTTCAACAGTATGCCCAAACAAACACCTCCACCAATTTTCAAAACTTTCATATTTTTTTTTAGCCATAAAACCTATTTTGACTGGGCTATCTGTAACCGATCTGGAGAACATTTTTCATAGATACTGTCGAGGGCTCCGCGGGAATTACAGGCAACAATAAAACGTACTGTTATAACTCTCCGACTAGACTAGGTCCCTTACACTTAGACTCACCCTCTTGACATTTTGAGGTCATTACATCAGAAAGGTTAAACCCCTATCTTGCTTTTAAATTGCTTTCGTAGCATTCTTCTTTTTAATCATCCGATTACGAATATCTGTTGGACCCTGGCTTGCTTTCTCTATGTGTACTACATATTGTGACTGCTTCAAGATTAAATTAAATTAAAGCAACTTACAGAAAACGACTTCCCGTCAAAGGAGACGACCTAAAAATTGTCCCCAAAAAACAACCTCTCCAATCAGAAATAAAACTTGCTGCCATAGAATTACAATGAGGGCAAATGAAAAATAACACTTAAATTCACATGACCAAAAGAAAAGGCTTGACCATTATATTTTTAAACTTAACAACAATTTATTCAGACATTACATGATTTAACGTTACAATAATTATTACCCTTAAGACTATCCTCATCATACATAAAATCTACACTGATCCATTTCCTTATTTATATATATATATATATATACCTATAAATACATTAATCACTATTGGTACACAAACATATTACATGAGAACGGGTGGCTGGCGACCAGTAGATATGTAACACTTTATGAGCTCATAATAAATATAAAAAAAATGCATATTACCTAAGTTGATTTTAAGAAAGGGGAAGGAAAGGCTCATAGGAGAGATCAAAAAAGGAAGGCAATGCCACGTAGACTAAGGCCTCTCAGGCTCTTTCGTATCAAGCATTCTTCATGGATGACGATCGTCCCAGGGAGCTCCCGGCCAAGAGAAAAAAAAAAACGTCCAATGCTCTCCGTCCGCTTACCCCTCAGGACCCCCGCTTCGCCTGCGCCGTAACACGGAATAAACTTAAAATAATCCCACCTCGCGCCGAGCACTGAGTCCAGATGATTTCTTCGAACGCCAATATTCTTTCATATTTGTGGAAGTTAAATGCCCAATTATTTTTTTCTTCAATTATTTCTTGGTCTCGGGTTAGATTTTCTTCAATGATTTATTTGCTTTCTTGCACGGCGGACCCCGCCGTTCACACCACTGTAATCTTCCGCGGGCGGGACGGACGGAAAAGCGAGTGATGGCCGAGTCGTCAACATTCCAAAGATCTGTTGCAAAGATCACTGCTTCACCCCTATATCGAGGGCCCTGGGAATGTGAGAGCCGAGAAACGGCGCACAAGAAAGTATTGAATAACTGCTTAGCCACAGAGAGAAAGAGGTGTACCAAGGAATTTACAAAGTTTTAAGGGGAAAATGGAATACAAGAACATTTACCTTTAAACATAATAAATTAAATATTTAACTACTCATCAGCCAGCCAACAGTACAAAACAGCCACCTTACAATTTTCTATTATAATAATAATAATTATTATTATCTTTATTTAAGCGCAACTGCGCACACAATAAACAGTACTTCCTACATTAAATAACAACTTTAAACACATAACCACTGCGAGGAGTGTTGAACAAGACCAATACAATTCCTTAATTGTAGCACAACAACAGACATAACTTCCAACTATTACATATTACAAGGAAACGTACAAATATCCCTAAATGACAAGTTTGGGGGTTCTAAATGAACCGTAACAACATACATCGTGCTCCAGATCGTGTGTCCAGGGGTTTATGCATTTTAGCATCTCCGAAAGGGAAAAAATTCTGTTTATCGCAAAGCATTAGAATAATTATTATGAATATTGTTTATAACTTTTTTTAGCTATACTCAGAGCATCACGTATTATTAGAGCATGGATCATTATAATAATCAATTTCCCATGTTCCTGTATCTCGTGTATTTGTTTAGTACAGATGAACAAATTTAACCACATATTAATTTATAAATTAAATGTCTGTAAATTAATCTATGTATTAATTGTCCGACCCATTTCGACAAACGCTGATATTCTGGATACAGAAAGCCTAATATCGCTGGTTAGGTAAAGCTGATATGCCCTTAAAAGAAAGATATAGCATTTGGAGTTATTTTATAAAGCATATAGCTTGTGGAAAGTGAAAAACCATTCTTTTTATTCGACGTAGTCATCTCTGAGCTGAGCTAACAAGTCTTACCGGAAGCAAAAAAAGACAAGAGATTAAATTGTCATGTCCATAAAATCTGAAACTTTTAAAAACTTTTCAATGGAAATTTCTGATTTAATTTTAGACTCTCGTTTATAAAAAGTGTTTCAAGTGTTATCGTTTATACGTAATAAACTTAGTAAGAAGTAATGTTACTTAAGCAAACCCTTCATTTGCGAAATGTAGTTCACTAATGCCATTTTTGAATCATCCAGCACTTATTATTTGAACTGTGAAGCATCAAATAGAAACTTTTTACCTTTTAGAGCTTGCAAGATACCTTGTTGTTTTTTTTTTTTCTCCTTACAGTATAACCAGTCACGGAAAAATTTGTATAAAAAACTATATTTACACTTATTTTTTTCTTATTTCTAGGCGAGATTAATTATGAAGACTCATGCCTTTGTGCGAGAAAATGCGGCTCGTGCATTACGCTATAAACCTCATCAAGGTAAAGTATTAGTAACGTTAAAAATAATTTCTTGGCTTAAATAAATTTCTATCCTTTGAAAATTTATACCAATTAAATTCGTTATTTTTTATTACAGTAGAGTCCCGATAATCCGAACTTCGGTGATCCGAAAGTCCGCTTAATCCGAAACCAAAAATCAAAAAGAACTGAGGTTACAATAAAACGACAGTGATTCTAAGTAATATAAAGTATATTTCTGAAAATTACAAGAAAGTTCAAAGTTAGACGATGTACTGAACTAATTACTACTGAACTACATTGGTTTGAAAAAAATCTGTTATTTTTTTTTTTTTGTCGAAGAAAAGGATACCTCTCCCTTGAAGCCAAATTACGTGAAGCCAAATAGCGTTAGAAAAAGGGTGCCCGCTGGGATCGCGGCGGAGTGTTGCTCTACGTAGCGTAGAGCAGCGCTACATCAAACACAGCCACCTCGTCTAGGTGGGATACCCTCTGCTCCCTGTCACCGTCTGTTTCACCTTCACTCTCGTCTGAGACGTTGACAGGTTCTTTCAAAAACCTTTTCAACAATTTGCTGATCGTCTAAAATCTTGCACTCTACTCTACTGTACTGTACTAGGCAGCGTTCCGCTCTCTTATCACTCATTTCGTCAAGAGATTTGGTAATGTTTAGACCAGTGGTTCGCAACCCGTAGAAGACTGCGGACCACTAAACCAGAAATTGGACCATGTGCGAACCACCACACCCCACTGCCTTGAAGGGGGAACCTTCTGGGGGGGGGGGGTTATGGGTTTATAGAATATCCCTCAGGCAAAAGGGATACAGGATTAACGTACTCACATTCTAACGTATCATATTCTAATAACAAAATAATTATGTTAAACTTTTAAGAAATTTTAATTCAACACCTGATAGTCATCGGGTATATTCGGCCCATCTAAGTCCAATGAATATTGCTTTCAAAATCCCTATTTATTTGGAAACTTCTTTTATATAATGGGGCCGGACCACTTCCAAGGCTCTCACGGACCACCGGTTGGGAACAACTGGTTTAGACAGACCTTATAAAATAAACTGCGTAATCACACGTAATATGTAATATTTATGTAATCACATGTTGTTATGTAATTTAAGTCTATTTTAAGAATGATTTCGCTTAATCCGAAAAGGGTCTGGTCTCAATCATATCGGATTATCGGGACTCTACTGTATCACCATGCTAGTGCATATGGATTTTTCGTTTTTTAGACAGTTTTTAATAAATGACATGGTGCACCATTTACAAAAATAGTTACATATTGTTGTTTAGTAATTTTCGTTTGAAGTTATAACCTTTACAGACGGTAAAATCCCAAATTGAAACGCTGTGCATGTTGTTATCTAGTAACATTTATGGGCCTCTTTGTTGTTTGATGCCAGTAAGCAGGGTCCGATTATGAACGCTGGGGGCCCATGGGCAGATGCTATTTGGGGGGGGGGGGGTCCCTTACGAACATTTATAAGAATAAGAACTATCCATGGACTATACTATTAGAAGTACTAGGCCCATACACCAAGCGTGTGAGGAAAAGTTGTTAAAAATCAGGATTAAAAAAAATCGTTTGACTTAAATTTTGATTCAAATAACGATTTAAACCAAACAATCCTGCATATGAGTCCAATATTTGCTGTTACAGTGTATGGCTGATAAGATGAAGCATTCATAAGCATGTTTCATATCAAATTGAAAACGCCTTTCAGCTTCTGCTGTACGTTTGATACAACCTGACAGTTTAACATTTTTTCTAAAGCAGAAAGCGAAATTAAAAACTTTCGCTTATCTGGCACCTTATCTATTTTAGTGTTGAGAAACATCGTTAAAGAGATTTTGCCCGTTAAAGAGGACAGTTTTGAGGCCCCCTAGCGTCAGGGGGCCCTGAGCAAAGTCCCGATTTGCCCATGCGATTAAAAAGGTCCTGCCTGTCAGATATCTTTGATAAACTATAACATATCGTTATTGACTTATAAAATATATTTTCTTCACTATAGTTTCTCGCTTAATTTTTAAATATAATACTTTGTTGTTTGAGAAGTTTTCTTCATATCCTTGTCTAATATAACGGTCATTTCTAGATGGTGATAAAGATGAATCAAAACCATGTCCAGAGGTTGGAAAACTCATATATTTCCTTTTCGCACCTACTCTAGTATATAGAGATAATTATCCGAGGTAAGGAGAATTTAGAGCCTTTGTATAGTAATGAATGGTTAGAACTTTAGTAAAAGCTCTATTTTCCTGCTTATTATTATTTATGGAATTTCTTGCATATATATATCTGCACAGCTTTTCTACACGAATATCTGCACAGTATTCAGATTTGTATATTTAGTATAGAGAAGGGAAAAAAATGTTGGTTCATGAATAAAATTATTCAATGAAAATAATTTCGATGAATTTTGTCAGTTGCAGTTATTCCCCCTCAAAATTACCTTTATTCCACTTCCCTTATAAAATACCTACATTAGTACTTAGTTTAATTACCAAAACAAATATGTATATTTATTACAAATGATGTAACATGATAAAACATATTCTAGATTCTGAAATAAGCACACACACACACACACACACACACATATATATATATATATATATATATATATATATATATATATATATATATATATATATATATATATATATATATATATATACTTATCAAATTAAGAATTCTTTTAAATTGAAAGTTATCAACATAGTTTAATAACTTTTCATTTGGAAAGATTCCTAGGTTTTTCAGCATGTAAAAGAATTTCATAATTGTAAAACTATAAAATTTCCATGAAAATTTCTAAAAATATAATTAGAATTGAGGAAAATTAATTAACCAGTGTTGTAACTAGAAAAGATTTCTAAGATTGTGATTTTTTATTTAATTCTCAAGTTGCTATTTTTTTAATCAATTTTTTTATGTTCTGGGATGTGGTTATTACATTATAAAGGCTTAGCAATTTTCTTTTGAGTTTTTTTTCATATTTTAACTGTTAATGCATCATTTTAAGTATTTCTATTAAAAATTCAGAAGCACATGTTTAAATTAGGTTTTGCTATATTTTATTTACATTTTAAATTTTGTTACTTTGTATGTCTTGTATGTTTTAATGCGCAAACGTAGAATTTTTTACATGGTCATTCATATAGTTCTCTTATATGACTTTCATTTCAGGACACCTTATATCCGTTGGAGTTACGTTGCCTGGAACTTTCTGCAAGTGATAGCTTGTATACTCGGTGCCTATATTCCATGTACACATTTTATTGTTGATGTATTCAACAAAATCGGCCTTGAACCTATACCACTTGTGAATTTCATAGGTGTATTGGCTATGTCTCTTTTTGCTGGAGGTCTCCTAATGTTTCTTGTATTTTATGGCATGTTTCATTGTTGGTTGAATGCATTTGCCGAAATGTTGCAGTTTGGAGACAGAATGTTTTATGATGTAAGTATTCATGCCAGATATTATATTTCTGTTTGATTTTTATAGACATAGAATTTAAAATGAACTTATCTATAAAACTGAGTAGGTAAACATAAAGAATATTTAAATGAAAGTAGAAAGGTTAGTACATACACAGTGATCAAATTATTACGACCGCCTGGTTATTACTTTATACAATCCACATTCCATAATTAACAATATTTTGAAAACTTCAGACTGTTTTTTTCTTTCTTTGTTTAATGGTGCACTTTTGAACAATCCACATGTGCAGTAACAATGTACTGGTTGCACTCTTGATTATGGTCTAGAATTTATAATAATTTGGCCCCTTAATGCATTTTTCTTAGTCTGTCTTCCATAGATTATATCCAGTGCTATAATTTATGTACTTTGATAGTTTTTAAAGAATCAGTGGCTGGTTTGATCTTACCAGTACAATCTTAATATTTGCTAATCACTCAATATAAGTAAATGTTTGGATTTACTAGTCATATTAGTATTGTTATCCCTCCTATGGATTAGGGTGTCTAGTAGCAATTGTATGCTTACAAACTTGATTTATTATGAATTATATTTTTGGAAGCAGTATTGTTGAAAAATTGTGAAAACTTTAATGTTTTAGCACCAAACCTATAAAGACTGAGACACCTCCTTTAAATTTGACTGTAATATTGTTTGTGATGGTAAGTTGTACTTAAAGAATACTATTTACTTTTGGGAGGATCTTTTTGAAGTGATTGATTTGCTCTGGAAATATCAATGTATTTAAAGAATTAGAGCCTATATTTAATATTTCTTTCTACATTTTGTATGGGTACAACCTACCATATTTTTCTTAGATATTAAGCTGTCCATTTTGGAATGATACCCATGTTTTTATGCTTGTAAAAAATATTTATTCGAAGCTAATTTTTAAATATATTTTTAGCTTTCTTTTTAAATCTGGAACTTAAGAGTATTATCTGTGTTGTTTAAGTCTAATACTTGTCTTTTTTCTTTATTAAATGTAGGCCGATTAAGATGTGCAATCATTGGATTTCATCTAAATACTTTTTACATATTGTTCAATTTAGTTATAAATCAAACTATGAATTTGTATATGCTTGTATTGATATGTATACAGATTTGTGTTAAATTTATTTTTATATATCTAGGATTGGTGGAATTGTACTTCTTTTGCAAAGTATTATCGTTCATGGAACATGGTTGTTTATGACTGGTTGTATTCTTATATTTACAGAGATATGTATTCAGTAAGTATAGCACTTCTACTATTTGCTTGTGATTACAATTAAGAAAACTGTACAAATCATAAAGTGGAAAACTAAAGCAGATATATTTAAATACTTTAAAAAAAAATGTGTTGAGGATTAACTTTAATTTATTTTAGGATAAACACTGATTATCATTAACTGCTTTTATCATGAAACTCAGCAAAATTTGAAACACAAATCTAATAGTTATATACTTACAAACATTTTCCTGCTCACTTATAAATATTTTCAGTAATTCTTTTGCTAAAATTGCTGTAATATACAGAGGATATCGTCCTTTGAAATGAATTTTCTTTACTTCAAATTTTAGTTTAAATACAAAAATTCTTGTATAAGTTTCTTAACTTCAAAGAGAACCTTTTATTTCATTTCAGACTGCTTTAGAAAAGTAATTATGTTTTTTCTGTTTCTGTCTTCGGCCTCTGTCACATAGAATAGAATGCATTGGAGTGCATATATGCTGAACTAAATTGTGTTTCAACTACATTTTCGCCCACATTTATCAATGTAAACTATGAAAGGCAAATTATGAGACACACCTTGTATGTCTTACTATACACTAAATTTTCTCCTTTAAAATCTGTGAATTTTGCAAAATTTGACACTTCTAATTTTACACCAGTTAATATTGCTGTTAGTATGTGATTAATCTCAACCTAGTGTGAAAGACAATAGCAGTTTGTAATGCATTCTTCTGGATACTGACTTAACATTAAGCTGGCATCTACTGACATGGGATTCATATTACCCTTAAAATGAAAGGATCATATTTTTCAGATCACATTATTCTTTATTATTGTTTAAAATGCAAAATGCCTTTTTGTTATGACTCTCAATATTTTTTACTATTTCATTACCAAATGACATTCTACCAAAATGTTTGTCTAAGAAATTAATGGCTAATGCTACAGAAACAGCCTGAAAAACCAAACTCAAGCTGTGAGAACAGCAGTTTAAGCTGCCAGACCTAAAAGACACCTACAGATATAACAAAAGCTAGCTAGACCCTATTAACTCTTGCTAAAATCTGTCAAAAGCATAGTTTACCTAATCAAGTTGAGTCTTGACATGAGACATGAAATAGATTATAAGGAATTGGTGTAGAATTTAATAAAGGACATGACATGTGAGGATAGAATAAACCAAGAGACAACTAAAAATAAACTAACATTTCATGGGGAAATATTACCAATTCTTCCCTGACTTATCATGCCTCCATGGTACTATAATCATTACAACAGCATTATTAATAGCTTTACTAACTTTATCATATATTTATACAGAATTTCTTATATATATATATATATATATATATATATATATAATAAAAATAAATTATTTTAGCTTCTAGGTAAAAGCAGAGTTGGCGCCATGTTGGTTGTATTCATGATATCAGCAATCATTCATGAATACATTTTAGCTATCTGCTTCAAATTTGTGTTTCCCTTACTATTTTTCTTGTTCTCAAGTTTTGGAGGTAAGGCATTTTTTATTTATTTATGCTTATAATTTGTTTTGTGAATGTCATACATTTATATACAGTTATAAGATTTACATTGTCCAATCTAAGCTTATAAAAATCTACTTGTCGTCTTCAATACAGGCTTTCTATGGTTACGTCATCTCCTTAAAATCAGAACTTTATGTATTTTACTACTTATATGAGTACAAATTTTAACTCTCTAAAACCTGTCTGTCCATGAGCATTAATATTTTCTAAGTGTTTTTTTGTTGTGCATTTTGTGTATTCAGAAAGTGAATACTTGTAAATTGTATGAGATGGCACTTACAGGATTAAGTTTATCGGTTCCTAAAATAATTATTTTTGAATGTAATTTTGTATTATGAAATTTTAAGCATTTTCATCATCTACTTTTGCTTCAAAAAGCCACATAGATTCTCACTCATCATCTAATAACTTATATCTTCACAGAAACCCACTCCTTTGAATCTTCAAGTTACAAATAAGTATCTCATAATGTTCCTTTATCAAAAAATAAAATTGTCTGTCTTTACTGTTTGTTCTCTAACCCTTTTGCCACTTTTAAGATAGTTTTGTTTGACTCACATTAATCATGTTTGTCTATAAAGTTCTCTTGTTTTAGCTCTTCAGTGACTGTTTCTTAGTTTCTAATGAATCTTTCATGGAAAATAAACAAAAGATTCAAAATATCAGTTGTTTATTAATAAGTTTGCTTTAAGTACATTTTTAAAAAGATTTTCCATTGCTTATAATAACAATACATGAAAAATGTTTTTCAGTTATACTTGTTTTCATCACACGGAGACGAACATCAAGTTTTTGGAATGTTTTCCTATGGGTTTCCATGTTCCAAGGTTGGGGCATTCTAACAGTATTTTACAGTGTTGAGTGGTATGCAAGAATCAACTGCCCAAGAACTTTAGTTAGTATTGTAAAATTTTATTATAATTTTAGTTCTGTTGCATTTTATTATTTCAATATCACAACTGTTATTTGAACCTAGCTTTAAATACATGGCATTGTTCAGCCTTTTTATAGCTAGATCATCAGCATTTATAAAATTGTGCAAATTGAACAATCACATATTGCAGGGATGGTCAACTTGTCAGTTGACGTAATCCATTTGCAAGTTCTAAAATGTCTCCAATTGACTAAAAGTATACAATTTATATATTTTCTTTTGTCAGACAAAGGTGTACATTAAACTAAAAAGAAAAAAAATTCCCTAAAAATCGATAAATACTTATACTGGTTTTCTTTTGCTTAATTTTTCATATTGCTTACTTGTAACAAATGACAATTTTTATGTGTTCATTCAAAAAAAAAAGAAAAAAAAAGGATCAAAATTTGTATTGAATGAAAATTGCAAGTATTTAATTATTTCATCACCTTTTTTAAAAATCCTATGTTTTACAACTTTATCCATGAATTTTGAGTTTGTAATTTTATTGATATGCAGTGAAGCTTTGTATTTCTCATTTATGTAGCTCCACTCATTCACAGAAGTCAAAGAAACCTCCCAAAAATGTGTGATCTAAACAAGAAATTATGAATCTAGTTATAAATGAGTATTAAACATAAATGGATAATATATGGAATTAATTAATGCAAAAGAGATCAATTGAAAATATTTCTTTAGTCAATCTTCTGGCCATCCCTGACATTGAAATTCATTTCTAATAAGCATTTCGGTGACCTTCAGAAAAGAAACAGTATCTTGAACTTCTGAGACTACTATCCAGTTTTGTCAGAAATGCTGAGAAAATTTAAGGGCATGATGAGAATGAAATTTGTATCAAAGAGCTATGGATATGAAATTTGGAGGAAGGGGGTGCTACTTCTCTATTTTAAGATAACTTGTATTTTTTGTAGGGTCCTGAAGACTACATATTCAAAATTTGTTGTAGAATGGTTGAAGAGTTTAGGAATGTATTGAGATACAGTCTGAATATTTTATACAATATATAATTTAAATCAAAGTTGTTATGCTGACTGCCCATAAATACGTATTAAAATATGTTATAGATAAAAATCATCAATTCTTTGAAGCATTAAGAATAAATACAAATTATAATTTTTAAAAATTCATGCAGAACTTGGCTGAATGTTATCTTTAAAAATTGTACGTGTACTTCAGATCTTGTGACTCCTTGGATGGATGTCTGCAGAATGACATGTCAGTTTTAGGTTAGAGATATTCCCTTACCTTACCTGCTTTACCCTTATATGTACTTGTTACATATTTAAAGAATTCAAAGCTTCTGAAATAGGGTTGCTACTCTATAGGATGACAAAATGTCAAAGTAGAGATACTGAAGATTTGTTCTTGAAATGAAAAACTCAAAGGAGATGGAGCTCAGTTACATTCATCTCCTGTTATGAACTTAACTCCTTCAAGAATGATCTTTAGTATTTTATATGGGCATATAACTTGAGTTCTTTAGAAAACCCATTTTATTTTGTATCATTATAAAATCACAAAACTTATAACCTTGTTATTATGAGGACATCTTTAGCCAAGATGGGAAAAAATTATCTTTGTTCTTTACACAGTTTAGTGTTATATAAAATACACCTTAGCTTTACACATATCTTTCTGAGAATTCTGGATCTAATACAAGAACCATTTTTGGTAAACTTGTACTACAAACAAACAATTGAACATTACTGTTTATATATTAGTTGGTTAAATGAGTATCCAAAGAAAGTTCTGAAAAATTTATCTTGCATGTATGAGTTTGACACATTAAAGAACCAGATTTTAAACATTAGCATTGTGTATGTGTCTCTTAGACTGGCTATTATTATGTTTTTTTTATATATAACATAGCCATATCATGTTTCATTGCATATTGTGATAAGGGTTAGGTTTTTGTGCTCTTCCTATATATGAGGCACTTCTACTTAGAAGGTTCTTAATAGAGGGCTATCTTCCTACGGACTTAATGGGTTAGGGTTTTTGTGCTCTTCCTATATATGAGGCTCTTCTACTTAGAAGGTTCTTGATAGAGGGCTATCTTCCTATAGACTTAATGGGTTAGGGTTTTTGTGCTCTTCCTATATATGAGGCTCTTCTACTTAGAAGGTTCTTGATAGAGGGCTATCTTCCTATAGACTTAATGGGTTAGGGTTTTTTGTGCTTTTCCTAGTCTATAATATATGAGACACTTCTACTTAGAAGGTTCTTGATAGAGAGCTATGGACTTAATTACGCTGATGGTGCTAATCATACTGCTTTACCATATTCAAATTTTGTCTTTTATATCTGATTTTGAAGGAAATCATGCTCAATTAAAAAAATTAACATAGATATATTTATGGTTTTATAATTACCCATAATAGTATGAACTATTAAATGGTTAAATTATTTGTTGTTTCTCAATTTTTATATCTCTGTCTTTGTCTACTTTTAGGATTCTTGGCTGGATTATGTTGTTCCTCGTTCATTCGCCTGTGATATAATTTCTCTGCCGTCCTAAACATGTCACAGTTTTAAACAAGTGTATTTCTGCCATCTAAAGAACTGTTAAAAGTATGCCGAAACCTAGAAGCAAACTATGCTGATTGAAGATATGAATCTTCAAATGTGCTGTTTGGTATTATAACACTGGGACAATTTGAAAAAGAGACCCCCAGTAATACTGTATTTGGGACACAATTTTAAATTATAAATACTTTTCTGCATCATTTTGTCATTTTTGGGAAGACTTGTTGCTTGTACATATGAGTATTTTTTTAAATGTAGAGTTCTTTGTCTTTTTATTTCTGTGTTCCTCATTTATGTTTGATTGTTACAGTTGTAAATACGCTTGTGCTTGTTACATGTAAACTGTGAAATGTTAAATAAATTATTTTGTATTTTACTATGCATTTGTTGCTTTTTTTTTTATAAAATTCTTTTTATATATTTGAACATTTAAAATTTTGAACATTTAAAAAAGGAAATACATATTTTCTTTCTTTCCTTGCATGTATTACATTCAAAGTTAATTTTTCTAAACTTTTTTTAATGAGATTTAAAAAAAATTTAGACAGATAGGCCACTGATAAATCCACTAATGACTCTCATTGTCATTAGTGTTCATTGCATTTTACTCACCTCTGCATTTTCAGTTATCAAACCTCAATATAAAAGGCAATTAATTGTTGGATACAGATCCAGAAATAGTTTGTTTTGTTTCAAAGACAATAAAAATATAAAGTATATACGTATAAAATATATAAATTATAAATATTCGTATAAAATATATAAATTAAAATATATATAAAATATATATATATAATATGCATATGCATGTTCTGTTGTATTAAAAATATATAATTATTCAATACATCTACAAACTCAAAATTTATACAAGCATTTATAAGCAATAAAATCTATAAAATAATCCAAGAAAAATTAAAAATGCAGAATCAAAAAATAATGATGACCTGTTTGTATAGAAACTTGTTAAGTAACTCATTTTGGCTGGCTTCAGCTTTAAATCCACAAAGAAATTGGATTCAACTATGTTAGATGTTTTATCTGTTGTTGATAAAGATTAATGATTCAAGGAGTAGGGAAAGGCTAAAAGAAAGAATAATATTTTGATGTTTATCTTTCCTATGAGCAGATGAAGAATGAAAAGTGACTTTTGCAAGTAGGCAGATTCCAGTATGCACCCAATAGTAAGATAGTGAGTGTACTGTACTGCTGCATCGGGCATAGGCGTAGCCACGGGGGGGCACGTGCCCCCCCCAACTGAACTTGAAATAAATTGAAACTTAATAGAGTTCAGTTAAAATCGGAAAATTGTAGAAAACTTTTAAGAAAGTTGGGTTATTTCCCGCTTTTTCAAACTGTGAAACTGAATATTCCGATTATGTCTTTAGCCTTAACATAGATTTTAACAATGATATGATCCATAACAAAAATTCGATGCTATATTTTTTCCTCGGCTAAAAATCCTTTGCATTCAGACCACACTCTTTACCCCCTTGGGGTCATTGAACTTACTCCCCCGCACCCCTTCAAGGAATGCGCTACAAAGGGTCGCTATCAGTGTTCCTGGAAACACGAAGCAGACGCTGGGTGGAGAATTTTTTATGGTCTAGCGCAGTGGTCGGCAAACTCGTTAGCCAACAGAGCCAAATATCATCAGTACAACGATTGAATTATCTTTTTAGAGCCAATTTTTTTAAATTTAAACTATACAGGTAGGTACATTGTTATTAACTTAATTAGGATTCTCTAAAGCTTTCTTTTGCTAAAAACATCCCCAATCTGATTGAGGTACGTTCGCTGAGGTCGACCCCTTCCAACTTTCCCACACATATTCGTCTTGTATACATATTTCGTCTATTTCCTTTCATTCATCCTCTCTATATGTCCAAATCCTAAAAACATACCTTTCTCAATCCTCGACACTAGATCTTCTTTCACTCCATAACGCTCCCTAAATTTAACTTCATAATCTTTAAAGTTTTAAGTCATAGTAAAACTATTGGTGCGTTGATTAAAACTTGATATCATACTTAATAACGATATTATTAATTGATAAAATTAAATTGTAAGGTATCCATAAAATTAAATCATGACAATGACAGACAAACACTAATGGGAACAATGGCCTTGCATCTCCTTGGAAAGTTTGGGTAAGTCGGGTTTGTATATTGTTGTTTTTAATTTTAGGCACAATTCCAGGTTGTCATCAATAAGACATCTGAATTTACTCTTGATGAAAACTTTTACTCATGCTTGAAAATGATTGTTCGTATGAATTTATCGAACCAAATAAGAAAATAACAGCAAACGCTATTTTTTTCATCTGATTATATGTATGAGTCAGGAATACTATTCCAGGTGTTAAAAATCAACATATCTTCCTTCTCCAGGTCATTCAAAGCAGACCACTTGTGCTTTGAACTAAGTTCACATTTGTTTTTCTTCAATACTAGGGTGGCCCGTGAGACCCTTTCGCACAGAGCCTGACTAAGGCAGGGGCATACGGGGCAGTTGCCCCGGGCCCCCACATCAGAGGGGGGCCCCAAATCGAATATAAAGTTTAGTAATAAGTATAAAATTCTTCATTACTGAAGTAGTGAAGCAGAGGGGGGCCCCAAAGAAGTTTTTGCCCCGGGCCCCAATTAGGCTAAGTCGGGCCCTGCTTTCGCATGCGATTAAATTACGATAAATTTTATAGCGGGGTTGGTGGTTTGTGGTAGGATGAAAGAAGAGCTGGTTCATTTGTAGCAATTGTTTATTTGTCAAATAACAGTGGTGCGTAAGGATAATACAAAACCAATTAAAAACGCCTTTGGCCACAATATTGGAGGTGAAGCATGAGACAAAACAGGGGAATAT
>OU015491.1:200135335-200312854 GCA_907164885.2 Dolomedes plantarius | reverse complement strand
CCAAATACAAATTAACGAGTACCAAACGTGAACCTTTAGAGGGCCTTTTGATACTTGGCTGCTTTTATGTCAGGTATTAACACAATAGAAACTTTCTACAAGAAGAAATCTCTAAAATTAAACTAGCTGCATCTTCAAACCAAAGAAAACTTCCCAGTTACTATTAATTACGGAGTAAGAAATAGTTCTCACGCACAAGTAGCTGCAACTCTCTTTGTTATGGGCTTGGAAGAATGAAACATGTGCAAACAATTTGTTCAATGCCTATGTTCATCTAATTAACCTTTTATACATAATTTTCAGGGGGAAACTATTAATTACGAGGGATGTGAAGAGGTTTTAAATGTATATATTTATTGTTTTTTCCAGGATGTTTGTAATTTATAATACTCCATTTTAAGAGAAGTATAAATTTGAGATACGTTTTGAGATAGATAAAATTGTTTAATTCCAATTATTCCTAATTAACGAGATCTTTTACCATTACAATAATAGATTTTTTAAAGAAGAAAACAAAAGAAATTAATACATACGTGTAATTAAGATTTTTAACAATGTTTAAATTTTTCAATTAGGAATTCTCTCTTTGAAGCCAAAATTATTAATTTTAAGCTTCGAAATTAATTAATATCTTGGATTATGATTTTTCTAAAGCCTCTGTTAACCAGAAAATAAGATAATTTTGTTCCCCTTTTCGAGATAAAACTAAATATGTTAAGAGAAACTATTATACAGGGATTTTAACACATGCTGTAAACATCTCGGTGCCAATTAATCTGTAGATAATTGCATGTATGCTTTGGACTTATTAAAAAAGATTTAAAAGAGAACTCTAAGAAAACCATACGTTATTTTGGGTGAATAGTTCTTACTAAAGAAATATTTTGCTTTTAAAAATTGAAACTGACAGAAAAGAGATTATAAAAACTCTTTAAAATGATTTAATCTATTTTCTCAACCTAACTGTAAGCTATTCTGATAACAGTTATTCTGACTTGCCAATTAACGACGTCAGTAGGAAACGAATGAAGTGTATAATGGATATAAAAACTCCCTTATTCAGTAAGTAAATAAGTAGGTGCCAATCTGTATTTAAATACACTATATTTTATACTCAGCTACATGTGAACTCTACTCTTTAAGTGCGTGCTCGAGGTAGCCTAGTGGTAGCGCGTTGGCTTTCAGTGCTGAAGTTGCTCGGGTCGAATCCCAACAAGTGCCTTTCATATCTCCATGTCTAGGCCAGATATGTAAACGTTAAATCCGCAGACCGGAAAGTCCCTCTATGAGATTAGAGAGGGTGGGGTTCCCCAGACGCCACCCCTAGGGGTGCTCGTCCAAAATTGCGGTGGCACCTGGCTAAATCAGATTCCGATCCTTGTAGTGCCCTTATAAACTGGACCCGCACTCCTCAGTCCGCTAGCCTATATGGACCTGGTATGGAATAAATTCCGGCCAGGGGCTATTAGAAACAACAACAACCACAATAACACCTTAAGTGCACCGAGAAAAAAGTAAACAGGGTGTATTTTGCTTTTATGGTTGGAAACACGTGTTTCCAATAACCGCTTTTCCCTTATAACTATTGTTTAAAGTAATAAAGTACATTGAGTTAACCTTATAGGGGTAACAACCTCCACCGTTTGCACGGTGCACATTTTTTTCTCGATATTATTTAACCTAAAGAATCTTGGAAAGTTTTCCAATTGTAGGTTGAAAAAATGATTTTACTTCTTTAAACTGATAAAAGATGGCAGCACTAGCCACTTTTCTGCTCATTTAACTGAAATACATTGAATCAAGTGAAAGAAGGACGAAAAAAATGGCTGTCCAAAAATGGACCATGTTAAAAAAATATTTTCTTGAAAACTTCAGAGAGACCTGTTTAGTAATATATTCAAGAGACGCTGATAATGTATACAGATATTGCCTTCTGCAATCTGATGTTTTAAATCAGCAATACATTGTTCATATTCTTTTTTCATGTTCGTTTTAAAACGAGGCAACAATGTTTCAGCACATGAAAGTGTGCTCTGCATGCAATAAGTGAGAAAGGGTAGCGAACAAGTACGTAAATCCTAAAAAGAATTTGGAATGCTTCTTTTTTACAGTCTTAACGCAATTAATCGACGCTTGGAGTATAAACTGAGGCAAATGACCAAATGAACCTAAAAAGTGCACTCGTTAGGTTTGCTAGTGGACACCTCAGGAGCCTTTCTTTTGACGGGGGAAGAAAGGTCTTTTCCATCTGTACTAAGTGCCATGTCCAGCAGGCCTCCCCGGAGCACATTTTGGAGTGTCTGGGCATTGCCAGAGAAGATCTCGTCACAAACCCTCATCTCGTTTTTCATTTTGCCCGAGTCAACAACCTCATGGATCTCATCTGAATTTAATATGGATGCCAGAGGGTTAGAAACAACAACAACAACACAAGTTTCTTTTGCAGCATTGTTTAATGTAGGTGAGTTCATATAAATTTAAGCTTCCAAAGCTACATCCACGTTTCGTCACTGTTGCCTGAAGAGCGAGAAGGAATTTTGAGCGAACGGAAGCAATAGACACACAACCTAGCAGTTTTGTGCCAATATGAGTTGAAATATTCTTTTTTAGCGACATAGATTTTGAAAATTTTGTTATGAAAAGAGAGAAAGAAATATGGTGAGAAAGAAAAACTTTCAAGAGACCATAAATACTGTATATATATATATGGCTCGATTTGATGCGGAACGCGCAGGAACGGCATTTCAGTACCTCTGATTAGGAAAAAAAATTGCGTTAGTTAAAACATTTATTTAATCACATAATTACTCTGTTGTTAGTGAGTTGGCCTGACCTATTTTATATATATATATATATATATATATATATATATATATATATATATATATATATATATATATATAATTTGGAATCCCCCCCCTCCCCCCAGAAGGTTACAGTTCCGGCACCTCAAAACTTCCTCAAAACGGCACCTCTCTCTCTCTATATATATATATATATATGTACCTGAATGCATAACTGTGAGTTCATAAAAATATAAGAATGTTAGATTTATCCCTTCAGTTTTACTTTTTAAGACTTCGACCAAAATATCTTAAAAAAGCAATATAACATATTAACTTCATCATTAAAACAGCAATACAATGCAACCAGAAAAACTTAATAATCCCTTATATACACTATAATATACGTATGATGAACTATACATAAAACTATACATATGATGAACCAATCAAGCAAATTTGAAACGATATACTATACAAAAAATGTGCTATTAAAAAGGTAAAATAAAAAAAAAAATTGAATTGGGAATTTTTTCTTTTAAAATAAAAATTATGAGGGGCCCCTAGGCCCGGGCCTAATGGAAAATCAGTGCCTAGCCGTGACTGTGTAATAAATGGAAAGAACTAGAACAATATTAGTCTTCTGAAACATTTCAAACGAATTTTTTATCGTGTTCTCCTTTAAACGAATTTTTAAAATTCTCTATGAGGTGTATTTTTAGCGATTTACGATTTTATAATGGAGATCTTTTCCAAAATCAGATACTTTTAACGTAGGATTACGTTCCTCAATAACGGTCCTGCGTGAAGAAAAAAAGTACGTCCTGCGTCGCGAGTTATAATTTTGGCAGCTCGCCAAACCCAGTAGCAGTAAACAGTTAAACAGAAAAGTACCAAATTGTGTCAAAAAAAAAGAAGAAAAAAAAGATGTAAGCAACGGTAAGTAATCCAACGTTAATAACCTGCGTTAGTTTCATTAGAAGAGACTACCTGAAATATTTTTTTGCATCTGCTTCTCTCTCACATGTTCACACTAAACTTTGTTTAAGGTCTGCGTAATAAGTGAATGCCTACTTGGCCTAAATCATCGCACTCTCTCTATTTGTGTAATCATTTTTCCAGATTTCCATATGCTCTCCAATATAACTTACTAAGTAATCCAGTATAAAGAAAACTACGCTACGTCTTTTTAAAGAGCTTTAAATATCATTATTTGCTTTTATGCGGAAGGAAAAGTAGTCCTGAACAAAGCTCCGGTCACCTTGAGTTTTCAGAACATATTCGTATAAGTCCGCTCTCGCATAGCTATTAATTAATTCATTTATTAGTTCACTCGCGGGATTTTAAAACTAAGAGCGTGATGGCCCAGTTGGCAATGGCAGCGAGCCAGTGATCCGAACGTCTCTGGTTCGACGCCGATCGCAGACAAATCCACCGCAGTGTACATTAACGGTGGCTGGTGCACGAAAAATCTCTCGGAGCTGCAATGTCCCCCAAGTTCTCAAAATTTACCTTTGGAGGTGCGGGATAAAGTGTACCGGTCTCTTAACTTGATGACTCGGTTCAAAATTACGGGACCGGTCCTTTGGCCAAGTCGGACTCCGACCCTTGTGGTGCTACTCAAAACTGGAACCGCAGCATTCTGCCCAATAGCCTTTATGGACTTGATATGATATACTGGTGGTCAAGGGACATAAGCAACAACAACAAAACTAACTAAAATAACTCAAAAGAGTTAAAAACAAAATTTTAGCTGTCATATTGGAATGTTTATTTTAGTTTATGTTAATTTCGTGGTTGCAATAAAACAAGTTTGCAATAATTCGGATCCTGTGTGAAAAGCGGAGAAAAAGCACATTTGATGACGAGATTCAAGTATTTTTATCGTTTACCCTCGTTTAGTGAGAAACGAAACGAGTAGAGGATAGAGTATGTTAGATTCATACTGTGCTTACAAGAGTAAGAACGGATAATCTCCAAAAATTTAAATTCTACGGCGATCTTCGTGTAAAAGTCAGATTAGACAAATTCGAAAGTAGGTAACGATATTTTCCTTCTATCGCTGAAGAGAATTCATAAATAATTACAAGATAAAAAGAACTTTTTATATACCATGTTTTGAAATTTTCTGTTGAATCATATAAACTTGACAATTCTATGTATTAATAAATACTTTTTTAAAATTTTTTTGAGGAATTATCCCATCAATTTGAAAGAAAATGAAGTTAATTGGAAGTTAACTTACGTTTAACTTTTCGTTCCCGTCCCAGCGATTGATGGCTGCACCAGTCTACAAAACAAAATTAACTGAAAATGGATTCAATTCTGCTTAAAGATGGCTAAAAGTATTAAAATAATGCATTGGCGTCATGTTCTGAGCTATTCTAAACGTTTCAAATGTCTAGCTAGTCGGGAAGTTAGTTAAAAATCGATTGCAAGATTTGTACTGGACAAACACACACACAAACAAGAAAGCGAGTTAATAAAAACATGGTAATGAAATCTTTGTCTTATATTGTAGCTCTAAACTAAATACAGGGTGTCCGGGCTGAAAGTATCCAAAAGTTGTGGCTTATTTTTACGGAACTACTCATTAGAATTTAAAAAAAAATATTTAAATAGAAAGATCATCTCACCAAGTTTTAACACCAACCATAGATTTTGATCATAGAATCAGATTTCGATTTGTGCATCTTTAGTAGCACGGCAAACGTCTGAATAGTAATGCAGTTCTCTCCAAGCGTTTCGTAGCATTTCAGGAGTTATTAGACGAATTGCTTGAATGATACGCTTCTTCAACTCATCCACAGTTTCAATTTTTTGTCTATACACAACGGATTTAATGAATCCCTAAGCAAAAACGTCTAATAACTCCTGTTATGCTACGAAACACTTGGAGAGAACTGGATTATCATTTTAGACGTTAGTCGTGCTACAAAAGGTGCACTCATCGAAATCTATGATACTATGATCGAGATCTATGATTGATATTAAAACTTGATCCGATGTTCTTTCTATTTAAATAAATTTTTAAAAATTCTAATGGGTAGATCCGTAAAAATAAGTCACAATTTTTGAATACCTTTAGCCCGGACACCCTGTATATCGTGGCCATATCGGATGCAATTCTTATGCTAAAATATGACTCTTTTAAAGTCCCACATAAAGACTTTTTGTGACTTTTCCACTTTTTAATGCCACTGAAATTTCTAAGATATCAGTCTACCTCGCTTTTATTGTTTTACAGCATGAGATTTCAGCTTTATTTTTTTCAAAAGAAAAAAAAAATTGTCTCCGACCGAGAAGAAAATAAGACATTAATGAATATACTTGTGTCTAATCCAATCACCATTATTACCAATTTTTGATTGTATTAAAGCAGCTTGTTAGAGAAGACGCCAAACATTAATTAACGACCGGCATCTTGAGGATTACTGATTAGAGGATTAGCAAGGGAGAAGGAAGAAAATACCGGAGAAAGAAGAAAAGGTTTTACTACAAATACAAAGGGGAAAGTGAAACGTGAAACGATTAAATACATCTAAAACGAATTCAGAATTTTCTTCTACCGACATTTTTATATCTTTTTCTTTTCTAGTTCCAAAAATTTAGCAAAATTTGAAATTTTTTATTGAAATAATTTTAATATCTCTGAAGTTTTCCATGTAAAAGATATTTTAAGTCCTAAGAAAATCAAAATGGTCCTCTGTCTACCCGTTGTTTTTATCCTTCAGCGGGCGCGCCCGTGTACAGAGTGCAACATTTTCGTAATTTTGAATGGCTTGTTTTTACATGTAAGGATTGAATGTTATAAGCAGTTTCTATTTATAGCTACACCCTTTCTAATTCAGGTATGATTTACGGACCCTTGTATTCCTTTCCATTCATTGGTAGTCGTGATATAACCGTGATAAACCAGCGATTATACTGGATTACAATACGACAAAAGCAGGAGTGGATTTATTAGAATTTTAAATTTTTATATCAGAAAACGTACCAGGCTTTTACTGGGGTCGTTTTGTTATCGTTTATTTCTAGCGGATTAAAAACATGAACATCCCAGTGCTCAGTTTGTCGGTGACATCTTGGAGAACGAATGTTTGAAGAATATATTTTTTTATTATTTATTTACAATGGCATGGTACATGACTGATACAAAAATAATAATACAAAACAAAAGTCATTGACCCATCCGCAGTCTCGCAAACCAATATCACTCAGTCTCAGTATTTCCACGGATTACATTTCACCAGCCAAGGTGGTCTCTACCCATAATACCATTGCTGTAAAGCGGGCAGGCTGGGTTCGGCAGGATACCTAAACGAAACAAGTGCGTCTCCAAGGAATCAGGTTTTAGTAGTTAGGCGCAATGCCGCCACAGCTGTAGGACGAGGCCAATTAGGGATATTGGCCTGGATAGTCTTCAACCAGCTCTTTGTGAAGCTTCTACACACTAGGTCTCGACGATAGTTAAGGGCTGAAGTGTGTTTAATAACGCGTTTGGCAGTTTTAAAAGGAATTTTACCCCTAATCATCTGTGGAACCATGGATTGCTTTTTTAGCTAAAACGTCGGCTTGTTCATTATTGAAGAATATAGTAACCAACAATGTCTTTGCGCTGGAATACCGGAGAGAAGGGTTGGAAACAAATAGAAAAATATAAATCAGTCTAAAATCCTTCACCAACTGCTAAACACCCCATTGGAGAACGGATTTTCCAAGCCTCAGAGTTAACGAATAACGATGACAACGTATTATAATGATGACAATGTAACGATGACAATATAAAACTCCCCAAGCCCGGAGGCATATGGAGAGCCAAATTTGTACTGTAAATACACCCCCAAGGGGGAAGGTCCCGAATTAAATACAATGTGTTTCGTATGTAACGATGCCAGCAAATACACACATTAACCACTTTTATACATGTTGCTCATAGATAACATCTCTTTTTAATTATCGCAGAAAGCTGTAAAGAACATCATGAGTTATAGAGCATAGTCATTTATTGCAAAGAAGTATGTGCATTCATAATCTATAAAAAAAGTGTTCTAATGATGCTTTTTCCTGGCCGTATTTGAACTTTATTCTTTCATTATTAGATTAAAAAGCAACCTAAATGTTAGATTGCACACCAACTTCTGAATTTGTTTCATGCAGAACTTTTAAATGGAGTATCTTGATGTAGTTGTGGTGGATCTGCAGGTAGTACTATTTGGTACAAAAGCATATAATAATTATTATAATTGAGAACGATGTCTATCTCAATTATAAATTAGTCTTTCCTTCACTGAAATCTGAAAATATCCCCTAAAAGAGAATAAAATTAGATTACGTAGATTTTAAATCCGCCTGCTTTTTCCAGTGTTTCCTTTTCATTTCATCAAGAATCTTCCCTATATACAGTCGAACTCCGTTTTAACGAACTTCAAGGGAACAATAGTTTTGTTTGTTTTATCTGGTGGTTCGCTATATCCGAACCGTTAAGAAAAATGCCAGAGTTCACAAAATGTACAACTCATTAGTTGCAAAGTGTATTCAATAATGATGTATTAAAAAATGATAAAATCTATTAAAAATGATCATTAATGAATTAAATCGACTAAAATCAATTTCAGTCGAACCCCGTTATAGCGAACCCGGTATATAACGAACTCACGGATATAATGAACGAAAATTTTTGTCCACCGTTTTCCTATTGTACGTAATTTAATTAGTATTGTGTCAGTTTATTATAATCGATTTTAGTCGATTTAATTCATTAATGATCATTTTAAATAGATGTAATCATTTTTTAATACATCATTATTGAATACACTTTGCAACTAATGAGTTATACATTTTGTGAACTCTGGCATTTTTCTTAATGGTTCGGATATAGCGAACCACCGGATAAAGCGAACAAAACTTTTGGTCCCTTGAAGTTCGTTGCAACGGAGTTCGACTGTACAATTAACTGACACAATACTAATTAAATTACGTACAATAGGAAAACGGCGGGACCGAAATTTTCGTTCGTTATATCCGTGAGTTCGTTATATACCGAGTTCGCTATAATGGGGTTCGACTGTATATCTTTCCAACATCTAACAATAACTGCAAATTGCATAACGTTTCTATCACTTATCACATACGATAGCTGCTCAGTTAATATCGGAACTAAAACAACGACATGCTATTGAATTACGAGCATTTCTACTTGTGAATCTAACCCGCCCTATTCCTAAATTGTCGTCTTAGGACGCATTTGCATCGGCGCCATTTAAGCGTATTAGTATTAAGATGTGTAACAAGAGTTAGGCAAGTGGTTGAGTGTGATCCGTAGCGTATTTAACCATTGACATTTGACGATACGTATCGGCCATTATCCACTTGGTGTCGCTCTTTCGCCGAAATATCTAAGTCATACAAAATGTGGATGTTTCCTGCAATATAAAAATTAAGGCCGTCTGCACACGGGGCAACTCAAAAGAAACTGATAACTGACTCGAATCACAAACCAGTCCGTGTTGAGTCGTAACCTATGATTCGAGTCAGTTTTGTGATTCGAGTCAGTTATCAGTTTCTTTTGAGTTGCTCCGTGTGCAGACGGGCTAAAGGTAATACAGATCAATATAAGGATTTGATGAGGTGGAAAACAAAATGATCGGGTAAACAAGACTTCGATCGGATCAGCTTTATTGTGCTGTGATCCGATTCCGTTGCATGATAAGAATAAGGTTAAATAATGAAGTATTCTAATATTTCCCAGAAGATAACTGAGTTTGCTTTCTTTGTCGCCATTACATAAATAGCTACAAAATCCCTCGAATCTGAACTGGAAACAAAGAACCTGATCTAATAGGGCAATATCATCATCTATTGCAAATCTAACCTAGGCCAGAGGTAGCCTAAGGGTATTACATCGGCTTTCGGTGCTTAGAGTGCTCGGATCGAATCCCGACAAGCGCCATTAAATACCTCCGTATGTAGCCCGGATATGGACACTTTAAATCCGTCGACCGGAGAGTCCATCTATGAGGGCAGAGGGGGTAGGAGAAGGTACGATCCCCTCAAATGTTGCCCCTGGGGTTGCTCGGTCAAAATCGAGGTGGCACCTGGCTAAGTCGAACTCCGACCCTAGTGGTGTCATTATAAACGGGAGCCGCACCCCTCCGTCCGCAACCCTATAGGGACTTGGTCTGGAAAACTAACAACAACAGTAACAACAACTAATCTAAAAGCCTATACGATACGCTGATAAACTAATTTTTCTGAATGACAGACTAGTAATAAATTATCTCTCAAGAAAAAAAAAACTATCTTTTTATTATTCAACGGCTTTAATGGTTGAACTGTAAGAGATTTAAATTTTTTTGAAAGTTACTTGCCCTGATATTATCGAATGGTGTCAAGGTTAATATTTTATTTTTTATGATAGGTAAAATTAATTTACCAGAAAATAGTTTTTGACACTTAAGATATAAAATAAGAATGAAATAGATTTTTGTTTTAGCGAAAAGCGATCTATCTATTTTCTCTTTTAATGTCCATCGATTAAAAAGTTTACTCCAGGGGATTATATCTTTTAAAACAATGTTTTAATCTCATCGATTATTATTTTGGATTTATATTGGGTAATTTATTTTTGCAATGTTATATAACATTTTTGAAAGGACCAATTTAAAATTATTGTAATATTTAGGGACATATTTTTCCTTAATGTGTTCCTTGAGGGAAATATATTTAAATATTATAAATCTTGCAATTTGCACTTATATTTGAAACAGCTGTGAAAATGCACTGAATAATTTTCTAAAAAATATACTGTTTCATTAAGATATTAAAATTTAGGATTTCTAGAATCAGTTTTATAATTACATTATGATTTTAAAGTTTTCTATTTCAGAATGCTACGTAATAAACTTCACAGGTAGCCAGTATACTGAAAATGGTATCTCTTCATATGTATTCAATTTTCTCTTACAAAATATAAACATTTTATAATTATAGTTGCTGGGAAATATAAGGTTTTTTCCCCTGAAAACCAGGTCCTTCTATTCCTGCTATCTTTTTTTTAATTTTAACACTTATAAACTTATGGTTTTAGTTTAGTTATGCATTGGACTCTATACAAGTATATTTGTATAAATAGACAAAACTGACATGTTCAGGTACATGTAAAAGTATTCATTACCAGCGTACAGGCAGCATTAGGCGTAAGTTTTATGCTTGGTGTGAGCTTCTTAACAAGACATAATCGACGAGCACACTGGAAGGAAAGGGATATCTAATGCAGAACTTCTCTAAATTTTTAACTGGTTACAGACAAAGTGCAATCAACCAGACCACTTCGTAAATGACATTCGTCTATCACGAATTCTGGTACAAAATTTAGAGCCCACGAAAATGGCAAAAATGCAAAAATCGTGCCAAAAAGATGCCTCTTTGGCAGTTATTTTGCCTTATGTCACGTTCAGATTGATTTGTTCAAGAATTTGAGGTACTTAAAATCTGGATGTAAAGTGAAAGGCAAAGATTGTCATCAACATTCAGAAGGGTTATATCTCGCTGAACAAAGGTATTTCGGTATCAGAATGCGTGCACTACTTCCATTTGTACGAGAATCTGAGCTTTCAGAGTTTGATTAGCGTACTCCATAACCGACCGCAAACCATGCCAACCTTAAAAGTCGTATCAAAGATTGAGAGCCCTAGCTTTTTGTCTATTGTCCCGCTCAGATTCTGATTGCGGCCAAATGGCGAGGCTAGACTCATAACCAGTTGGGTTTCGTCTGTTTTCATGACGCTGGCGATGAATCGAAGTCGTGTTTTTTTTCGTTTCTTCATTCAAAGGATAGCATGGACATATACTAGATCACTAACAGTCTAAAGGTAAGAATATTTCTTTGAAGCCTGATATATAGGGCTTAAGACGAAAACAGTGATTTTTAGATATTTATTACTATTGATAACAAATAAAAAAAAACTTTTGACTGGTATAACAGGCTTAGGTCTATCAATTTTGTATACCAGCCAAAATACCAGTCCAGTCCTTTTTTACCAACCAAAAGATTTTTTTTATCTAACTAACTAACCAATGGCGCAACAGTTTATTGTGAACCAAGGCCGGTGGTGCCCATATCCGCTTTCTTGACTGTGGGCTTGGGGTGCCATACAGCATATGTATGTCTCGGGCAGGTGGTCAACCTGCACGGGACCCCCAGAGTTAGTTCCCAATCATGATTGTTCCTCATTTTATTGACAAGGGATGAAAGGCTGAGTCGACCTTGTCCAGTCGCAGGGTCGAACCCTGGACCTGTGGTGTTGCAGCTTGAAGTTTTTAACCACTACGCCACAGGGCGTCTTTTTTTCATCAATAATAACAAATATCGTAAAATCACTGTTTTTGGACTTAAGTCCTTCATACCGGGCTTCAAAGATTTATTCAGTGAAGGCGGTATAATAGTTGACATCGCCCTTTCATTTTCATCTCAGCATTTATCTATTACATATTGAGAAATACATATTTTTAAAATTATTTTTCTGGAATTAAATTTTTTTTCTGTGCGTCAGGCACTTGTCTTCTGACGGTAGGTAATTCTCTGACATTTGGCCCATGATGACCCGCCAAGTTTCGCTGTCAACTTTATTATGGGAGCACCATTTAGGTGAGCCAGTCTTGCTCCCTATGAGGGGAACGATACGGAAATGACCAAGCATTATTCGGGATTTGAACCCTAGCCCACTGCGTAGCAACTCAGAACGCTAACCATTATACTATGTGAGCGGCACAATTGAAAATAGGTCTTTCAATTCAGTGCGTACATACTTTCCGAATCTTCAGTTTGATTTAATAAAAAAATATGAATTTTCTAGTACATATATTATTTAATGTGTGAAAATGAACCCTGAAAGGGCTACTTAAACTTCAGTTTATAAGACTTCGTTTACGTATATTACTGTTCGACATTCATGCTATCATTTTAGACTGACATAGCACTTGTTACCCAACAGATAATGGCGTTACGGGAACTTTTGACATCATACATCTGAGTAATGGGGTTTTTCATTTTTTTCCTCCATGGTTTATCGTTTTTCTTTCCAGCGTTTTTTTTGCAAATGTACGTTAGTTTGATCTTTTTTTATTGTATAAATGCCGCTCAGGTTAGAGCAAATGTGCGTGGCAGCACACTCAGTCGGACTCACGAGCTAGTGAGATTCGTTTGTTAAAAGTCTCTGTGTGAGATTATTTTGTTAGTACAGATATTCTGAATTTATAGGTTTAACACTCATGGAGTTTGTCGAGAGTTAGTTTCTTGATTGTTTTAATACATTATAAGAAGAATCGCCATGTAAAATTTCAGCCCTTTAGGTCCAGCGGTTTGGTCTGTGCGGTGTATGTCAGTCAGTGAGTCAGTCAGCTACGGAACTGTTTTATACACTGCTGGTCACCCAAATTGCAACACCAAGAAAGTCAAGAGATATCACAACAAAATTTATTTTGTAGATAACATGTTGACCAAGTATCAAATGATTAAATTTATAGACTTCTGTGAAGTGTGGTTCCTGCCAAAATCAGTAGCCAGAGTAGCCGCCATTGTTGGAGATCACCGCTGCCACACGCCTCGCCATTGATTCAAAGAGATATTGGATGAGTTCTTGGGGTACAGCAAACCAAGCAGCTTCCACACGTTGCCAAAGTTGATCTGCTGTGGCAGCTGGGGATGGAATCTGGGTCAATCGTAGAGCAACCATGGACCACATGTTTTCTATCGACGAAAGATCCGGAGAGCGAGGCGGCCAGGAAAGCAATTCAATCTGGCGATTGACGAAGAACCGTTGGACAATGCGTGCCACGTGTGGTCGCGCATTATCCTGTTGAAATATGGCTGTGGGCAAGCCCTGAAGGTAAGGAAGGACAACTGGCTCCAACACCTCGGAGATGTAGCGCTGGCTGTTTAAAGTACCGGCAATGCGTACTAGAGGTGTGCGAGAGTGATATCCAATACCGGCAAATACCATAATACCCGGTGCAGGACCAGTGTGGCGGTGCATAATGCAGCTGTTCAGCATCCACTCTTCACGGTGTCTCCAGACTCGAATGCGACCATCGTGGTGTTGCAGACAGAAGCGTGTCTCGTCAGTAAAGACAATTTCATTCCATTCTACCGTCCACATCTTTCTGTCATCGCACCATTGGCGGCGGAGACGTCTGTGGTTCTGCGTCAAGGGTAGACAAAGCAATGGACGTCTTGCTGTCAGACCACTCTGCTGTAAACGGCGTCGAATGGTACGCGCAGACACTGGATGATGCGTTACAGACTGCATGTGCTGTGCTATGGTTCGTGATGTGACTGAGCGATCCGTCACTGCCATGCGCACAATTTGCCTATCATCACGTGAAGTGGTGCGCTGAGGTGGATGCGATCGAACACGCCGGTCCGTCGTACCCTCCTGCATCCAACGATCACATATCCGCATTATAGTTGTTTGGTTTCGTCCAACACGACTACCGATTTCCCTGAAAGATAATCCACAATCTCGGTAGGTCACTATCCTTCCTCTGTCGTACTCGGATACTTGATCAAAAGATGATCGCTGTTTTCGACGAGGCATAATTGATCGTTTTTTTGAAAAAAACACAAGAAAAACACAATTGCCGAACTTTAAATCAGATCATCAGATAAATGGGGTAACTACGTTACATAGGCCACGCCTTCCAACGTAGGCTTGCATAGTAATGACCAGAGTAAAGGTGAAAAGAGATAGGTTGGATTTGGATCCGGGGAGTGGCTTGAGAAAAGGAAGTTTAATGTGGTAGATAAAGCGATGCTCTTGGGAGCAAAGTAAAAAATAGTTAGGAAAAACTTAAAATAAAGCTCACTGCTTACCAAAGTAAGAGTAAGATTACAAAAATTAATGTAAAATGAAGTTTTAAAAATAATTAAGAACAGAGAACGGCTCTAGGCCGTCTTCTGTTAGCAGGTTCGGCAGGGTCATAGTTGGCGAGATTTAAAAGGAGTTCATTATCAATAGAATTATGGAAGTTAGTAGTTAAATTTTTGAGGAAATTTGGAATAGTAAGGAGGCCAAGCTCCTCGTGGATTTCAGCATTTCTGAAATACCACGGTGCGTTAACAATTTGTCGAATAGTAATATTTTGTGCTACAGTAAGCTTTTTAATATGAGAATCTGCTGCGTATGACCATGCCGGAGCTGCATAAGTAATAAGAGGTCTAAGAAATGATTTGTAAATGAGCATTTTATTATTTATAGATAATTTACTGTTCCGAGCAATTAAGGGGAATAGTGAACGTTTAGCAACTCGAAACTTGTCCCTAATTTGTGTTATGTGATGCCTCCAGGTGAGATTTTTGTCAAGGGTGACTCCTAAATACTTAACGGTGTCAGACCAGGGGATAATAGAGTTACCAATAATAAGTTTGTATTTGTCAATTGTTCGTTTAGTTTTTTGTGTAAAAATAATAGCAATACATTTATCAGTGTTAATTTTGATTTTCCATTTGTCGAGCCACTGTTGGATAATTTTCATATGGTCATTAAGGTATTTGACGGCGTACTTGGGGCTATGATCAGTTGCGTAAATTGCGGTGTCATCGGCGAAGATGGCAATATTAGTTTTATTATATTGATAAATATCGTTAACGTAAATGTTAAATAAAATTGGAGCAATAATAGAACCTTGGGGAAGACCGCTATAGAAATTTAATTTGGAGGATAATTTATCTTTAATTTTAATTTGGAAAGTACGATCTTTTAAGTAGGAGATAAGGAGTTTAATAAGATGAGGGGGAAAATTGTAATTAATAAGTTTATGTATGAGGCCATCAATCCAGATTTTGTCAAACGCTTTAGCAACGTCAAGAAAAAGGGCAGCAGTGCATTTTTTATTTAATTTAGAGTCGGCAAGATGCTCAACAATGCGATAAATTTGGTGAGGGGCTGAAAGAGATTGGCGAAAACCAAATTGATAGGGGATAATAATATTAGCAGAGAGAAGATGATTATTGATTTCATAAGCAATGAATTTTTCAGTAAGTTTACTGATGGTGTTTAAGAGGCTAATTGGCCGATAGCTATCAGGAGAGTTCTTATTTTTTCCAGGTTTAGCTATGGGCACAATGATAGAATTTTTCCAACTTTGAGGAAAGTGATTCAATTTAAAGATAGCATTAATAAGGGCAGTGATTTTGAAAATGAACTTAAGGGGGATGTTTTTAAGCATAGTATTAGTAAGAACTTTAAATCGTCGAAATCTCGAAGCTTTAAATAGCGCTTTGAAGTGGCGCCACAGGCGCGCGTGATGTGCGTCTGCGCTGAAATTCTAATCATTTGCATATCTCACCTCCGCTAATGCATGTTGTAAATTTCATGTTATTTGCATGTTTCCTTCAGGGTGTTGCATTTACAGTGGCCAGCAGTGTATATATAGATTACATACCAAAAATGAATCGTCCAGTCATATTAAATCGCTTATTAGAGTACTGCCGAACCTGCCTATTAAAAGTTATAGGGATGCCATTTCAATAAATTAATACATTTCAAATTTCGACTCGATATTCAGTAACGCGGAAATATAAAATATTCTACATTACCAAATTTATAGTTCTGATGCAAATTTTTTAAGATGAACATGCTTGAAGAATATTTCTCAAAGGACGTCATTTTCAAAGACAGTACGCGACTTCTCTGTAAGGAGAAAGACGCATTTTATAAAGTAATTTAGTTTAGAAGATAAAAAAAAAGTTCGTGCTTTACAAATAAATATACTACGTCACATTTGTAGTAGAAATGTCGCAACTATTGATCTCTGTTTCTATAGAAACCGGATGTTAGCGTTTTCAAACTTTTTCTTAAAAAAAAAAACAATATTATGAAACATCCTTCTGAAGTTCCCAGGGAAAAATACTTCATAGACTGATTACCCTACTTCCATTGCAACCTTAATTAAGAATTACTAAATCTTCTATTTTTAATCCGCAAGAATATACCTCGTGAAATTTCAAGACTGGCCTCTCAGGAGACGTGTATTGCGACAGAACCTGAGACAAGTAATAAGGGGGATATTTATGCTGATATATATGAAAGAACTTCTTAGAAAATGGTCAAAAAAGGAAAGCCAGGAATTTTTTTTTTCTTTTTTGTCATATTGCTCCCGTTAGATGCGTTGACATATGAGAAGAGGAACAGCTCAACGTTTCATTCGTCCGCTGTTGCATATGAGCTTTTTCTGCATCTTATTATTTTTTATTTTTTGTATATATCCACTCTCTCTGTTCAAATGACGTTTAATATGAATGTCGGGATACTACTGACACATTCGGGGGGACTTATTAAGTGTGTAAAAAGACCTGTTCTTTTGAGGAGAGTATTTTCCTCTTTTTACGCGTGACTTGTTGCGATGGTTTTCATTTTGAAATTCTGCCGTTTTAAACTTTTAATCATGTTTAAGAAGGAATAATTACAAGATAAAAATAACTTTTTATATACCACGATTTTAAATTTTCTGTTGAATCATATAAACTTGACAATTCTATGTACTAATAAATACTTTTTTAAAACTTTCTTGGTGAATTATCCCATCAACTTGAAATAAAATGAAGTTAATTGGAAGTTAACTTGCGTTTAACTTTTCGTTCCCGTCCCGGCCGATAGATGGCTGCACCAGTCTACAAAACAAAATTAACTGAGGATAACTGAAAATGAATTTAATTCTGCTTAAAGATGGCTTAAAGTATTTAAAAAATGCATTGTCATCGTGTTCTGAGCTATTCTAAAAGTTTCAAATGTCTAGGTAGTCGGGATGTTAGTTAAAAATCGATTGCATGATTTGTAAGGGACAAAAACACTAACAAACAAGAAAGCAAGTTAATAAAAACACGGTAAAAATATATCGGGATTACCCGCATTTAACGAATAACGCTTCTGGGTTGGCCCATTTTATCTTCAATATTAAAAAAATAATAATTTATTAAAATTTTTAATTTTTTTAGTTTGTACAATCAGCACATATTAAAGTATAACCACGTATGAGAAAATTTGAAAAATATTAGTTAATAGTTTCTATATGAACCTCAGCATGACATCAAGTCACTGGGCCAACCTCCCCCATCGAACGGGGCAGGTTGGCCCTCTAAGATGATTTGATTTTCGGATTACCAACGGAAATGAAATAAACACATAAAATATCAAACGTAATTTTAATATGGTATATAAAAGACACAAAGTATAAGAAAATATGTTTTGTCCAACTCAACTACTGCCTTCATCGATCTTCTTCTCCTGATTTATTGGCAATTTTATTGACTTTTATTACCATGTTTTTATTAACTCGCTTTCTTGTTTGTTTGTGTGCTTGTCCCGTACAAATCTTGCAATCGATTTTTAAATAACTTCCCGACTAGCTAGACATTTGAAAACTTTTAGAATAGCTCAGAACACGATGACAATGCATTATTTTAATACTTTTAGCCATCTTTAAGCAGAATTAAATTAGTTTCCAGTTATTTTCAGTTAATTTTGCTTTGTAGACTGGTGCAGCCACCTATTGGCCGGGACGGGAACGAAAAGTTAAACTCCAGTTAACTTCCAATTAACTTCATTTTCTTTCAAGTTGATGGGATAATTCATCCAAAAATTTTTTTAAAAGTATTATTAATACATAGAATTGTCAAGTTTATATGATTCAACAGAAAATTTAAAAATATGGTATATAAAAAAAAACTTTTTATCTTGTAATTATAGGCTTATGAATGTATGGGCCAATATGCCCGGATTAAAGGGGCCAACTTGCCCCATATTGCCATATTGGCTTTTGATCGTTGTATCAAATATTCTGTTAATATCACAGGCCAACGTAAAATAACTTTTTGAAATTTTTTTTAACGTTAATAGCTGATTCTTATGTAATTTTTGGTGCTGAATCCGTATCTGACCTCAGTTTTTTTCTATCACCCACAGTTTCATCACAATGTGACTTCGTCTGAAACTAGAAAATTAGCCGAACATACCATAGAAAATAAAAATAAATAAATGTTACAATATGAACAAAACTTTTATCTATCTATATATATAAAACAGTTCCGTAACTGACTCATTCATTCATTCATTCATTCACTGACTGACTGACATACAACGCACAGACCAAACCGCTGGACCTAAAGGGCTGAAATTTTGCATGGCGATTCTTCTAATAGTGTAGGGGTGCACAAAGAAAGATTTTTCTAAAATTCTTCTTAGATTTTTTTAAATTAAATTTTTAAGCTGTTTTTTAAACTTTTTTTACGTTTGCATTTAAAATAATACATTGCGGATTATAAAATTTATATCACGAGAAAGATCATAAAAATTCCTTCAAAATGAAATCTTTTTCGAACCTTTACCTTGATTTTCTGATTTTTGGTGAATTTTTAAAGATTAATTTCTAGAATTTTATTTATTAAATGTTGATCACGTGATTTCTTTTTCTGGTACTTTAAATAAATTTATCGTCACGTGCATAACAACTAAATAGACAAAAATGATATTCTTTTTCTTTCTAATGCAGCAGACGATTGGATATTATCCAAAAAAATAAATATCCCTTACGATTTTTTTATAAATATATATATATATATATATATATCTTGGCATTAATTGCATACATTGACCGTTGTATTTAATTTGAATGTACTCCGTAGCGAAGCGCGGGTTTTCAGCTAGTATATATATATAACAGTTCCGTAACTTACTGACTCACTGACTGACTGACTGACTTACAATGCACAGACCAAAACGCTGGACCTAAAGGGCTGAAATTTTGCATAGCGATTCTTCATATAATGTAGGGGTGCACTAAGAAAGATTTTTGAAGAATTCTTCTTAGATTTTTTAAAATTAAATTTTTAAGCTGTTTTAGAAACTTTTTTTAAGTTTGCATTTAAAATAATAATTTGAGGGTTATAAAATTTTCATCACGAGAAAGATCATAAAAATTGCTTTCAAATGAAATCTTTTTGGAATCTTTACCTCCATTTTCTGATTTTTGGTGAATTTTTAAATATTAAATTTTAGAATTTAATTTATTAAATGCTGATCACGTGATTCCTTTTTCTAGTACTTTAAATAAATTTATTATCACGTTCATAACAATGAAATAGACAAAAATGTTTTTTCCCTTGGTAATGCGGCAGACGATTGGACATTATCCAAAAAAATGTTAAAATACAGTAAAAGATATGTTCCTCAAACTGTACTATATTAATTGTACTATATTCTTTAGTCTAGCCTATTAGATTTAATTTGAATATTTTCTTCTACATTATTTTGTCTATAAAAATATCTCTTATGATTTTTTTATAAATATATATATATACATTTTTTTACTTCAATTGTATACATAGATTGCCGAATTTATTATACATATATATATATATATATATATATATATATTTTGCCATAAATTGCATACATTGACCGTTGTATTTAATTTGAATGTACTCCATAGCGAAGTGCGAGTTTTCAGCTAGTTCAAGTATAAACATGAAAATATATTTTTATTACATAGGTTTTATGTGTGCATTGGCTTGGATTTCCTTTCCCTCTTCTCCTTAAATCTCCCGATGTTGCTTTTTCGTCTGTGAATCGCTTGCTCAACTTCTCCGTGAAGTGAACAACAGTAGTCTCCCATCATATGGGTATTTCAGCGGCCCTGATACCGTCTTTCCATCAATTTAATATCTTGATGAAACAGCTCACCTTGCTGCTCACTGATATCACCCAAATTATCTGGGAAAAAATCAAGGTGACTGTTCTATAATTACAAGATAAAAAAAACTTTTATATACCATGTTTTTAAATTTTCTGTTGAATCATATAAACGTGACAATTCTATGTATTAATAAATACTTTTAAAAAAATTTTTTGATGAATTATCCCATCAACTTGAAAGAAAATGAAGTTAATTGGAAGTTAACTTGCGTTTAACTTTTCGTTCCCGTTCCGGCAATAGATGGCTGCACCAGTCTATAAACAAAATTGACTGAAAATTAATTTAATTCTGCTTAAAGATGGCTAAAAGAATTTAAATAATGCATTGTCATCGTGTTCTGAGCTATTCTAAAAGTTTCAAATGTCTCTAGCTAGTCGGGAAGTTAGTTAAAAATCGATTGCAAGATTTGTACTGGACAAACACACACGCAAACAAACGTACAAACAAGAAAGCAAGTTAATAAAAACATGGTAAAAAGTGAATCTTGAGGCTCATGAAACAGCCTAATTTTTTGAACTTTTCTAGCATGTTGGCTACAACAGAAATATAATGCGGTTCCCTTTTGTTGCCAAAGAACTTGGTCACAATCTACCTGAATGATACCCAAGCCTCCATCTCTTATAAAGTAATTTTTGATTGAAAGTTGGGATCGAACATCATTTTTCGGATGTCAGGCCCAGCAAACACGCCTTCTTTCAATTTTGCTTCTGACAGTTGAGAAAACTTCTCGCAGAGGTATTTGAAACATTCTCCATCACTGGGTAAGGATTTCACAAATTGTTTCATTAGGCCTAATTTTATGTGTATAGGTGGCGGCAGAATGTTTTCCGGGCCCACGAGGTTCTTGCGCAGAATTTTCTTCTCTTCCAGGCTTTAAAGATTTTCTTGCAGGGTAGATTTTTCTGGCCCAATGTTGATCCCTTACTCTACCGTCCCATTCACATAAGAAACATGGGAATTTGGTAAAGCCACATTGCTGGCGGTGGTTAGCTTATGGCGTTGAATTCGCTAAAAATGTCATTTCTTTAAATATTGAGTGTTGAAATGTGAAAAAATGGTGGGTGATACGGCTTTTTTTCATTGTCATATTCGGTTTCAGCACACTAAAAACCACAAGGATAAGGCAAATTTATTAAAACAGTTTTTTCATCGTTGGCCTGTGTATTTTTTCAAATCAGTAGGTTTTGAGTTTTTAAACTTTAATATTGCGTTTTTAAAATTTAATATTTTTAAAATTGCGTTTTTAAAATTTAATATTTTTAAAATTGCGTTTTTAAGCCTTAATTTAGAAACAAATCAGAAACGATTATTTATAAGTGCCCCCCCCCTCCCCCCCAAAAAAAAACCTCCAGTGAAAATTTGAAGTGGCTTTTGTGGTGATGATATTTAATAGTTTATTAAATAATTAACGTTTATTTTAATATCGGGTATTGAGATAATTAAGTTAGTAAAGTAAGTAATTAAATTTTAGTAACGGTTATGCTTTGTATAAATAAATTTATTAAGCCTCTGCTAAATGTTTTGATGGTTAAACTTGTGGTGATCAAATATTAATTGATTTGATTAATGTAATCGCATTTGGAGAATAGTGCGCAAATTTTTCTAAATGTTTTGACATTGTGAAGAATTAAGTTGAAATAGATCATCACATGTTATATTGTTAAAATATTGATAAATTAATAAGCCTTATTTTGAAATAATTGTGAGGTGGCTGGTATAAATATTTGGCTGGTGAATTTTACTTCAAAGGTTGAAGAAATTTGGATAAATGGCAAAAATTTATTACTATTCCTTGTTTTTCTTTATTTCCCTAAAACTGACTCTGTGCCTAGCGACAGGCTTCGGTTGCTATCTTTTGCTGGCCGCTGTCCTTGGTAATTTGATATGCCCGGTCATCGCCATTTCTTCGTGATGCACAACCAAGCCCCCTTCCCCCCCCTAAGCCAGAGAGGAGAAAGGATTAGAATACCAGAACGTGCGGAAGGGTACAGCGTCTTGTGGATGACGGTAGCGCGGAGAAAATTTAATATGACGTTGGTACGAGTTCAGAAGATGAAATAAAATTGGACTACCGTTCCAGAAGATAGAAAATGTGGCCTGCAACCTTTCACTCGAACTTTATTTCCCAAATCGTTGGCGCGCTAGCGGACTCTTTGCAATCATACAGGCTGCGGACAACTACAAGGAATGGAGCGGTGACTCGGGAGAGGGGGGGTTTGAAAAAAGATTGAGAATTCTGGACTTGTAGGAGACGGGCGTGGGACCCCGGCTAAGGGCTCCCTGTCTAGGGACCGAAGCAAGATCCAGTTTTGGACGGAGAACGAGAGTTTCGACGATGGCGGGAGATGATGAATGGGTTCGATAGTTTTGACTTGGCATCATGGGCCTAACAAAATGGTCACACAGTTTCCCCAATAGTTTTTTTTTGCTGCAGCATTTAATTTGGTAATATGATTTTAATTTCCTTTTTTTAATTATTGAATTTTTTAGTTTTTCTTTTGATTTTTTTATCACTTTTCATTTAAACGTTTTTTTTTTCACCAGCCGCCATGATAGTATAGGTTATATTAATAGAAAATTGTATTGCAAATATTCAGATGTTTTTTGTGATTCATATGAGTTTATTGGGAGGAAATGTTGCAATCCTCAGGTGGTTAACCATTTTGTTAAGGTATAGTGTAATAATGCGAAGGAGATAGAAATGAATAAATATGTTATGTTAATGTATAACTTGTCATGTCGGTCCTTGCCTTGGAGTTAATTTTCTAATTTTTAGTTTTAGGTTTTTTTATTTCCGCAGAGTTGAATTTTTGAAGCTTTTTCTTTTAGGTGAAGTAATTTTATTTTTAGGTGTACTCCAACGATAGAGAGGTAATTTTATTAAATTTAATTTAATTTTTCTTTTTGGCTCATTAATCACCACAGTGATGCAACAGTAAATCGAACCTAGTGGTAAACTTTAATTATATATTTATGGGTTATTGCTACTCACAACGCACGTCTTTGAAATGTACTAACCACTATGGCATTATTGAAGTAAATTTAATTGAAACTAAATATTAACTGTTAATTCAAGTCAATGAAAAGTAAGGATTCATCTTAATTAATAATTATTTAAATAAATTTTAATTACCCACCCATACAGAAAATTTCGCCGCCACACTTTCGTTTGATTGCTTCTTCGCTGATGACGCTGTTATGTTTGAAAGAAAACGTGCTAGGACACACGTCGCTTAGCTAGTAACGCAATCTACCGGATAATTTGAAAAAAATATCGCAGATGGGCCAACGTACCCCTATGGCCAACATGCTCCGGTCTACCCTACATATTGACTGCATAGAACATCATGTAGAATTATCCTGAACGCCATAAATGATTTTTATGATTCAGAAAATATCAATATTTTTGTTTAGAAAAACATTGATATTTGCCTAGTAGCCCTAAAAATATTTTTAGGGCTACGAGGTCATAACAGCAAAGAATTCCGTGTTGACTTCACGCAACCTCCCTTGTTTGCCGATTTGTATCATTATTTGTATCACTATTAATCATATTTAAGAAGAAAAATATACAGGATTACCTCCATTCAACGAATAACGAACGCTTCAGCGAATTCTTAGATTTACTGAAAATTTTTCTGGTTCATATTGAAATGCATAGAGCATCATGTAGAATTATCGTGAATGTCATAAATGATTTTTATGATTCAGCAAATACCAATATTTTTGTTAAAAAATATTCATATTTGCCTAGTAGCCCTAAAAGATATTTTTAGGGTTACGAGGTCATAACAGCAAAGAATTCCATGTTGACTGCACGCAACCTCCCATGTTTGCCGATTTGTATCATTATTTGTGTCATTATTAGTCATATTTAAGAAGAAAAATAAACAGTATTACCTCCATTCAACAAATAACGCTTCAGCGAATTCTTACATGTATTGAAAATTTTTCTAGTACATATTGAAATGCATAGATCATCATGTAGAATTATCCTGAGTGTCATAAATGGTTTTTATGATTCAGCAAAAATTACTATTTTTGTTTAGAAAAATATTGATATTTGCCTCGTAGCCCTAGAAATATTTTTAGGTCTACGAGATCATAACAACAAAGAATCCCATGTTGAGTGCGCGCAACCTCCTCTGTTTGCCGATTTGTATCATTATTTGTATCATTATTAATCATATTTAAGAAGAAAAATATACAGGATTACCTCCATTTAACGAATAACGCTTCAGCGAATTCTTAGATTTATTGAAAATTGAAATGCATAGAGCATCATGTAGAATTATCCTAAATGTCATAAATGGTTTTTATGATTCAGAAATCATCAATACTTTTTGTTTAGAAAAATACTAATATTTGCTTTGTAGCCCTAAAAAATATTTTTAGAGCTGAGAGGTCATAATAATAAAGAATTCCGTGTATACTGCAAGCAACCTCCTCTGTTTGCCGATTTGTATCATTATTTGCATCAAATTACAAAAATACTAGAAAAAATAGTGGATTACCTCTTTTTAACGAATAAAACTTCAGCAAATTCTTCAATTTATTCAAAAAATTTCTAGTTAAAACTGAAATGCATATAACAAGTTAAAATTAACCTAAGCATCATAAATGGTTTTTATATAAATATTTTTGCTTAGAATTTTCAGGGATACGAGGTCATAACAGCAAAGAATTCCTGTTGACCTCCTCAATTTTTCCGATTTGTATCATTATTTTTGTATCAAATTACAAAAAAGTTGAAAAAAAATAAAGAAATCGTGGATTTCCGCCATCTAACGAATAACGCTTCACCAAATTCTTCGATTTATTGAAAACTTTTCTGGTACATACCGAAATGCGTAGAATAAATACCGTGTAGAATTATCATGAATGTAATAAATAATTTTTATAATTTAGCGAGTATCAGTATTTTTATTTACAATTTTTAAGAACAATTTTTTAAAATAATTATCATTCAATCTTTTCTTCGGATAATCTCCTTCTTTGAAGCAAGAGTCCTTTTTAACGCAGGATTACGTTCCTCATTAACGGTCCTTCGGACAGAAAAAATTGTCCTGCGTCGCGAGTTATAATTTTGGCAGCGAGCCAAACCCAGTAAAGAGTTAAACAGAAAAGTACCAAAATGCGAAAAAAAAGAAGAGGTAAGTAACGATAAGTAATCCTACGTTAATAACCCGCGGTAGTTCCGTTAGAAGAGACTACCTGAAATATCAATTTCTTTTTTACATTTTCACTGAAATCGATCGCAGAAGGGTATTAACTGAAAATTGTTGATCCTTAGATCTATGAAATTTTCTTTTCAAATGTCCCTATAAGGAGACAACACGGTAATAACCAAGCCTTATTTGGGATTTGAACCCAAGTCGAAGCCAGTGAATTTATTTTTTTCATGTAATAATGAAAAACAGTTCCTAGGCATATGCCGAATTTGCTTGGTGATAAACGCGGTCCTGCTTAAGCGAGTGGTTTGATTTATTTGAAAGCAGTTAAAAACGGTTCAGTTACTTTAGTAATCGGACTTTATGTTCCATACTAGTTCCCTTGATGTTTAGTCCATTTACAAACCAATAATTTTTTCCTCCCTAACTCTATAAAATAAGATACTCCCCCTCATGCCTCGACGGTTATAGCCTTATGAATTTCTGACAAGTAGCATCAATAGATTGGTTATCAACAAATACCTTATCTGATCGTATTTGGTTAATTACTGTGCAGAATATAAAAACTTTTCCATCATGAAATCTCTTCATCTATACGCAGATGAAGATATTTAAAAGTTTGTTCTAACCCAATTTGATTTCGTGCAAGAAAATTTTAACTGGTGGTGAAATATTCATTTATCTGACAGTCAGTCCCATCTATCCATCAACTGTCTGTTACCTAATAAATCTTTATTCGTAATACTTTGTCATCCTAACATATACCAACTCCCATGTAGTAGGTCACTGAAATTCATTCATGAGGAATCTTTGAAAGATAACAACTTTTGAAATCATAAGGGGAAAAAAACAACCTGTTTTTGCTGCTTTACTTTTAGTAGAGGAGACGGTCCAAATATAATCTAGGGTCTAAAAACGGGCTAGTTGTTGAATTATATACAAGAAGGTTCTGCCATCTAGGAGCGAGATCATTAAACAATCACATTTTGGTAAGGAAGAAGATATTAAACAGATGACACATCGTTGCCGTTGGAGTATAAAGCAGTCGCCAATTTTTTTTTTTTTTGAAAATCACATATTTTCAGACTTCGAAACTTTATCAGGTAATCGTATGTATTCGAATTTCTGTACATTTTAATCATTAACTATTGCATATTTTATTGTTACCGCGTTATTGATATAATAGTAAGCTACGTTTTCAGATAATTAAGCAAAGGATATCTTTATCTGATAATGGCTGCCTTTCAGTAAAAGTTGAACATACTGTTAGTCTAAAAATGGGCCAGCAGAGTTGGTCTAAAAACGGGCTAGCCCATATTTAGACCATTTTCTCTCCTATCACGTATCTTTTTATAATTCTTTGGCTTTTTATTCTAAATCTAAAGTATTTTTTTAAATTATATATTTTTAAAAATTATTTTTGGGTGTTGATATTTTATTTTCTGTAATTATTTCAATTCCAGACTTACGACCACTCCAGGTCGCAAGTCCTGAAAGGCATGTCTTGTGACGGGCATACCCTACCGGAAGGGAATAACTCGGTCCTTGTGCAAATCAGCACTAAACAAAACAAAGAAGCTGATTCTAGGGTCTGTAAGTGATGTAGAAGCTTTGAGAAAAAAAGACAATCTAAAAATTGGCAAACTGGAAGTGATACAAAGAGGGCTACCAATAATTAGTCTTCCGACTCCGAGTAAGAACATACACTGGTGAAATAAATTAAGAGAATTTGCATATTTTATCGAATTTCATGAAAAGAACTGAACTGAATGTAAAACTGCTTCTAGAGAAAAATGCAAATCTTGTACGTCAAATACGTAAGCGTACACGTGTGTGTAGGCGGAGCCAGTAGAGAAACAAGCTTTATAAGCGCTCGTAAGTTAAGACGCATTTTGTTCGCTAGCACACCTCGGCGAATTTCTTGGTATTATTTTGCAGCGATCGGTTACTTTCAAATTGTAACAGTAAAAATGAGTAACCACTAACGTTTAGATGATGGAATGAGGTGGCGAATTGTGGGGAGGCTAGAAGCAGGCCAATCTCAAGTCCAAATTTGTAGAGAGTTCAATTTAACGCCCAGCGTCGTGTGTAACTTATGGAAACAGTTCCAGAATACCGGATCCATCGAGAGAAAGCCCGGGCAAGGTCGTCCAAGAGCCCCGACGGCCAGAGAAGATCTCAATTTGTCGATTATAGCGAGGCGTAACAGGAGTGCTACAGCTTCTCAGCTCTCTCGTGACTTGTATGCAGCCATAGGAACCCGCGTATCAAGGGTGACTGTTTCCAAAAGACTTCATGAAAGAGGGTTGTTTGCAAGAAGACCTGCTGTTTGCGTCCCGTTCACTTCTACGAACAGGAGAATCCGTTTATCATGGTGCAGAGAGCATAGAGATTGGAGTATGGATCAATGGGCGACCGTTCTCTTCACTGATGAGTCTCGGTTCAGCCTAAACATCGATTCTCGCCGTACGTTCATATGGAGATAACCAGGGACCCGCTACCTACCCTCCAATGTCCGCGAAATCGACCATTATGGCGGAGGAGGTTTAATGGTCTGGGCAGGCATCATGTTGGATGGCGGCACACCTCTCCATGTCTTTAAAAGAGGCACTGTGACTGGTGTGAGGTATAGGGATGAGGTCTTGGAGCCCTATGTTCGCCTTTTCAGGGGTGCAATTGGCCCTGAGTTCATTTTAATGGACGATAACGCGAGGCCACATAGAGCTCTTCTGGTCGACGAATTTCTAGAGAGTGAGGATATTCGCTGGATGGATTGGCCAGCCAGATCTCCAGACCTTAACCCTATAGAGCATGTCTGGGACGCTCTGGGGAGGGCAATTGCAACTTGCACCTCCCCTCCGAGAACCATCCAGGAATGAAAACAGCGTTGCTGAACAAGTGGGACCAATTGCGACAGGAAATGATAAACTGCCTTATTTCAAGTATGAAATCACGCTGCGAGACCTGTATATCCGTAAGAGGGGACCATACCCCCTATTAACCCATCTATTAACCCATTTTTTTGTTTATTCTGCAACCGCTGTTTCATACCTTCCGACTCCAACGAGTGTTACGCACGATCATGCGTGTTTATTACAATTATTGAATGGTTATTTGTTTTGTATTGTATCAATGTATGTACATATCAAATTTCATTAAAATCGGTACAGTAGTTCTAGAGATAATCGACCAAGTCTGCAAATTCTCTTAATTTCTTACACCAGTGTAGTAAACCCAAATTTGATGATGGTGACAGCGACCTGGATTCTCCACCAGGAGATTACCCTGGTGACAGCGATTCAGCTAGCATCTTTTGTAAAGAACTTTTTTCAGCTGACACAAAAGGAGAAACGTGGGTGCAATGATTTCAGTGTGAAATGTGGGCACACACAGAATGTGCGGGGGGGGCAGAAAAGGTTGTATATGTGTGCGACTTCTGCAAATAAAATTAAAAAATAGCATTTTCTCGACTTTTGAATGTTTTTATTTATCTACAGTGGTACCTCGACTTACGAGTGTCTCGACTTACGAGTTTTTCGAGATACGAGCATTCTCTCGGCAGATTTTTTGTTTCGAGTTACGAGCTAAAATTCGGGTTACGAGCAAGCTTCAGATACCCCACCGCTAGTTTGCGTAACGAACGCCATGTTTCGTGCTCATCAAATGAGAACACGAAAAGCATGTAATATTTACAACCTTCATGCACAATTATTAAACAATTGTATACATATTATTCTAAAACGACTATCCAGTTTTAAACCTAGAGATTAGCACTCAACAATTATAACCCGGCGCAGCTTGCTCTGCCCACACTTGAGTCGCCCTCCTAAACCGAATAGCGCACAACCTTTGTCGCAGAGAGCAGCTTCAATCCCCCCTCCCACACACACACACACTGGAACTCTCCATGGGGTCTAGGGGATAAGATGGCCGTTGTCTTTGGATCGCAAGCTCTGCCCCTTCTACAGATTCTGAGAAAACGGTCTTCGGATTCTGAGAAAGAGGAATCCGGCCATTACAGCCACATTGAATGACGCAACAATCGCCCAGCTTCCGAGTATCTTTCTTTCACTTGTAATAAAAGCATCAGTTTTGTGCTCGAATTTGTTCTTGTAGTTATTTTGCAAAACTTTATTTTCCCAACCATGCGTCCGAAGAAAGTGAGTGTAAAGAACAGTGCTGAGAAGAAGAAGCGGATGATGTGCATTGAATTGAAAAAAGAAATTATCAAAAAACATGACCAAGGTGTGCGTGTAATCGACTTGGCGAAGCAATACGAGCGTAGCACTTCTACGATCTGCACCATACTAAAGCAAAGGGATTCGATAAAGGCTATAACGCCAGCCAAAGGCGTTAAAATCATTTCTAAGCAGCGGACATCTATCCATGAAAATATGGAGAAGCTGCTGATGGTGTGGTTGACGGAAAAGCAGCTCACAGGAGATACCGTGACGGAGGCTATAATCTCCGAAAAGGCACGAGCTATTTACTCTGATTTACTGAAGACCCCAGGGTCTTTGACGGACAAGGCGTCGGGCGAACCGTTTAAACCCAGTAGGGGCTGGTTCGAGAAATTTAAAAAGAGGACCGGCATTCACTCTGTTGTCAGGCATGGTGAGGCAGCGAGCGCAGATATGAAGGCAGCTAAGGATTACCTCAAAACTTTTGCTGGAATTATAGCAGCTGAAGGATACATCCCCCAGCAAGTCTTCAACTGTGACGAGACAGGACTTTTTTGGGAAAAGATGCCAAGGAGGACTTATATAACGACAGAGGAGAATAGGATGCCAGGCTACAAACCCATGAAGGATAACCTTCGCACTGTGCGCCAACGCGAGCGGAGACTGCAAGATTAAGCCGCTGCTTGTTTATCATTCGGAAAATCCCAGAGCCTTTAAGTCACACAAGATTCTGAAAGAAAAACTGCATGTTATGTGGAGGGCAAATTCGAAGGCGTGGGTCACCAGACAGTTCTTTGTGGAGTGGGTGAATTTGGTCTTTGGTCCTGACGTTAAGAAATATCTCCTGAAAAATAACCTACCCATGCAAGCCCTTCTCATTCTGGACAATGCACTTGCTCATCCTCCTAACCTCGAAGATGACATCCTCGAAGAATTCAAGTTTATAAAGGTTCTCTACCTTCCACCGAACACCACCCCTATCCTGCAGCCCATGGACCAGCAGGTGATTTCTAATTTCTCTTCACCAAGCACCTGTTCCGCCGCTGCTTTGAGGTGACAGATAGCACAAACCTTACCCTTCGTGAGTTCTGGAAGGACCACTATAACATCGCTATATGCCTCAGAATTATCGATATGGCCTGGCAGGGTGTTACAAAGAGGACTTTGACCTCTGCGTGGAAGAAGCTGTGGCCTGAGGTGGTGTCTGAAACGGACTTTGAAAGACTCGATCCCGAAGCGGCAGTGGTGGATGAGATTGTATCCTTCGGTAAGTCCCTGAGCATGGATATAGATGCAGGTGACATCAACGAGCTCATCGAGGAGCACGCCGTGGAACTGACAACGGAGGAGTTAATGGAGCTACAGACGCAGCAGAGCACGGTTTTGGAGGAAATAAATGACTCGGAGGAGGTTATCTCTACAAGTGAGATAAAGGAAATGCTGGGAATGTGGGAGAAACTATCAGACTTCATTCAAAAGAAACACCCAGAAAAAGTTGCAACTGGGTGCGCAACTGAGATATTTAATGACACTTGCGTAGCTCATTTCAGAAACATTCTGAAAGGGAGGCTGAAACAAACCTCATTGGACAAGTTTTTATCGAAAACCCCTGCAGACGAAAGTGAGGAAAACGTGGCGAAAAGGCAAAAAATCAACAAATAAGATTCAATTATTCAATTCAGGCTTTCGCCCCCTCTTCCACCAGCATCTTCAAGTCTGATATCTAAGGTAAATGTTTTAAATTACACTTAATAAATTAAGTTTATTGTAGTACATTCTATTGTATTACGCTTTTTATACAATGTTCGTGATTTATAAGCACATTTTTCTTATTTAAAAAAAGTAACAAAAAATTCCGATATTTTGGGGAAGCCCGGAACGCATTAATGGCATTTCCATACATTTCAATTCGAGATACGAGTATTTCGAGTTACGAGCTCCGTCATGGAACGGATTAAACTCGTAAGTCGAGGTACCACTGTATATATATAAAACAGTTCCGTAACTGACTGACAAATAACATACAGACCAAACCGCTGGACCTAAAGGGTTGAAATTTTGCATGGCAATTCTTCTTATAGTGTAGGGGGGAACTAAGAAAGATTTTTGAAAAAAATTTCTTAGATTTTTTTAAAATTGCATTTTAAGCTGTTTTTATAACATTCTTTAAAGTTTGTATTTAAAATAATAATCTGAGGGTTATAAAATTTATATCACGCGAAAGATCATAAAAATTCCTTTAAAATGAAATCTCTTTCGAATATTTACCTCCATTTTTTGATTTTTAGTGAATTTTTAAAGATTATTTTTTTAGATTTCAATTTATTAAATGCTGATCACGTGGTTTCTTTTCCTTTTTGTGATACTTAATTAATTTATCGTCACGTACATAACAACGAAATAAATTGACAAAAAAAATTATTAAAATATGGTAAAAGATAAAATTTAACCACTAGATTAATTGAGATGGAAGTTTTTAAGAATTTAATTCAAATTAGTATGTTTATAGATTTTAAACATAAAAATTAACTGTATACATTGACCGTTGTATTTAATTTGAATATTTTTTCCTACATTATTTTTTCTATAAAATATCCGTTATGATTTTTTTATAAATATATTGTTTGGTTTTTTCCCCATTAATTTCATACATTGATCGTTGTATTTTATTTGGATGTAATCCGTAGGAAAACACGGATATTCATCTAGTTTTTCATATATTTTTACACAAATGTTAGAGGTAGCGCATATTTAAACCACCATTTGAAAAGCTGCTAATTTCCCAACTTTTGCAATTAAATTTATTATAAAAAAACACAGAATGTTGTAACTTTTTTTTACCATCCTATCTTGATCCTTACATGTTTTAGGTTGTATTTACATATTAACATCTTGAAAATAATAAACATATAGCTGACCTAACCTCAAAATGAAACATATAGCCTATATTTGGACCTTCTCCACTACTATTAATTTGTTGAGATAATGCATTACATATTATAATCTATATATATAAAACAGTTCCGTAACTGACTGATTCATTCATTCACTGACTGACTGACATACAACGCACAGACCAAACCGCTGGACCTAAAGGGCTGAAATTTTGCATGGCGATTCTTCTAATAGTTTAGGGGTGCACTAAGAAAGATTTTTCAAAAATTCTTCTTAGATTTTTTTAAATTAAATTTTTAAGCTGTTTTTTAAACTTTTTTTTACGTTTGCATTTAAAATAATACATTGCGGATTATAAAATTTATATCACGAGAAAGATCATAAAAATTCCTTCAAAATGAAATTTTTTTCGAATTTTTACCTCCATTTCCTGATGTTTGGTGAATTTCTAAAGATTAATTTTTAGAATTTAATTTATTAAATGCCGATCACGTGATTTCTTTTTCTGGTACTTTCAATAAATTTATCGTCACGTGCGTAACAACTAAATAGACAAAAAAATATTTTTTTCTCTTTCTAATGCAGCAGACGATTGGATATTATCCAAAAAAAAAATGCATATCCCTTACGATTTTTTTATAAATATATATATATAGATAGATATATATTTTACATCAATTGTATACATTGATCATCGCATTTATTATAAATATATATATTTATTTTTTGGCATAAAGTGCATACGTTGACCGTTGTATTTAATTTGAATGTACTCCGTAGCGAAGCGCGGGTTTTCAGCTAGTTAATTATACAGATAATGAATATATTTAAAATATGCTAGAGATAATATTTTCCTCCATCTCAGGGCAATTTTGACCTCTGGAAAGAGATGTAGGAAGTGAATAAATTAAGTAAATCGACATCCCGAATGTAAGATTTCGTTTTCAGGTATTTAGTCATTAGTTGGCATCATTGTTACTAGATGGCGATACCTCCTCTTTAATAGATATAATTTCAGACAAGAAGTGAAAGGGAAAAATGTGAATTTCGTGATGAAATAAATAAAAATTAATTTTGTTATTTCGAGAGACAGTGAGTAATATCGTAGTGAAATTTTAACATTAGTGTTACACACGTATCATATGAATAAAATCAAATCTTTTCATTAAAAATTACTAAATTGTATGATTTTGATTATTTCAATTTTTTAATCATCTATAAATTCTAAGCATATAAGGCACAGGGAGAAATAATATGAAATACTATGGTATGCTACGAAACACCCTTATAAATTTAATTAAAAATAAAATTTTACTGTTGTGACCTCCGTCATTCTTAAAAAGTATTGTATTTTTCAAAATATGTTTTTCTATTATATCATATATGCAGTGAAACCCCAATTTAACGTTTCATAAAAAAAAAAAATCTGAACGGGAGTCCATAAATTTAACATTCAGGAGAGAGAAACTACAGTTAAAAATAAACAAAAGTTACAAGTTGTAAAACGAATTCAAATTAGATTGGATAGATAACAATGATAATATCAGAGTAAAAAAAAAAAAAAGAAATAAAATAAAAACTGATGTACATTTACTATTGAAAATTTACTTTATGTATTCTTTTTGATTACTTGTTCTTTTTTATTATTTCAAATTTGAATTTTGGCCTTTTTATCTATTTTCATTAACGAAATGTAAGTTAAAACTTGGAAAAATGTATCAAACATTTATCTGTTACATTAAAGTAATTTTTTAGGAGGGGGGGGGGGAGACGGATAAAATGGGTGAAAATTTGACTTTTCCGCAAAACATGACGACTCAAAAATAAATATATTACCATTCTATAAAGTGGTGAATGAAGATAACTTTCTCTTGAATAGAGAATGCTCAGGATTATACTCTGTTTATTTCATAGACTGTAGTAGTAAAAAGATTAATGTAAGAAAAAACACTAATTCATTGCCACTAGCAAGTCATACCTATGTTTAAAAAAAAAAAAAAGTAGTCTCTTCGAACGAAACTGCCGTGGGGTATGAACGTAAGATTACTTATTGTGCTTACCTCTTTTGTATGTAATATATATGTATGTGTTATGTATATATGTATCTATATGTATGTACGATATATATATATACTATATATATATATATATATATAATATATATATATATATATATATATATATATATATATATATATATATATATATATATATATATATACACTGTCACAAAAAAATATATGCACCCAGAAGAAATCGAGCTACTATCACGAAACTTTGCAGGACTGTAGACTGTTAAGAGATACGCAAATGATTAAAATTTCGACGCCAATGAGACAAGGGTAAACGCGCTATGCGCATATGAGATGCGCAGCTGGTAGAGTTTAAAAGCATGATTGCTCGTGCCATAGGGTTTTTCAAACAAATCTGTCGACTTGGATGGATGGTATTGTGACTAGAGATGCCTCTGAGACGTAACCGGGGACAGTACGAACAATTGTCGGACTTTGAGAGGGAGCGTATAGTAGGCCTAAGAGAAGCAGGTTGGTCGAACAGGTGTATCGGCCGCCACCTTGGTCGGAGCGATATGGTAGTTGCTCGGTGTTGGCAACAATGGTTCACGGAAGGGATGTTCTACCATCGCGGAGGGTCAGGGGGTCTCAGGAACACAAATGCGCGAGAGGATCGAGCAAAGAGCGGTCACGTCCGCACCAACAACGTCGCTAGAATCGGTTCGACGCCATTTACCACCTTCCAGACATCCGATGGTAGCAAGGGAAACCATTCGGAGACGACTGGACGACGCAGGTATAAGGATCCGACGTCCATTGAAACGTGTACCACTGACCCCACATCAAAGGCAGTGTCGATTAGATTTTTGCCGACCTCGGGCAAGCTGGAGTGTGACAGACTGGAGAAGTGTGATCTTCAGCGATGAATCCCGATTTAGTCTCAATACTGATGACCAGCGCATACGTGTGTGGAGGCGGCCAGGCCACCGGTCCGATCCGGCATTTCTTGTCGAGAGGCATACGGAGATTACACAAGGTGTGACAGTGTGAGGAGCGATTTGTTGAGACACACGATCACCTCTAGTCGTCATGCAACGCACTTTGACGGCACGCAGTTACGTGGACGAGATTTTAACGTCAGTTGTACTGCCTATGCTATCAAGTCCCCCAGGTGCCATTTATCAGCAAGACAACGCTCGTCCACATAGTGCGCGACTTTCCCAACAATGTTTTCAAGGATATGACGTACTCCCATGGCCTGCCAGGTCACCAGACCTCTCGCCAATAGAACACGTGTGGAACGTGTTTGGAAAGCAACTGCAGCCGTCCCGGAATCCTGGTGAATTAACTGCCCAGTTGAAAAGATTATGGCATGATCTTCCGCAGAAGGCCATAGGTAACCTCATTGATTCGATGTCACGCCGTGTTTCGGCTTGCATAACTGCCAGAGGTGGATTTACTACTTACTGATTTGTAACCTTTTTCATGCCATATCTTCTTAATAAAACGGTCTGTTCTTCTGAATTTGTAAACATTTGCTTATCTCCTCATACACTATATACATGTTAAGTTTCATGATAGTAGCTCGTTTCCATCTGGGTGCATACATTTTTTTGTGTCAGAGTGTATATATATATATATATATATATATTTATTTAAATTTTGACGCATTTTGGTACTTTACTGTTTAACTGTTTACTGCTTGGCCAAGCGATACAGACTGGATTTGGCGCTCCGTCAAATTTATAACTCACGACGCAGGACGTCCGAAATTTTGCTTTCCAGAGGACCGTTATGGAGGAGCGTAATTCTACGTTAAAACTATCTAATCTGCAATCATGAACATAGTCTGTTCCCTTTATAAACATTTGTAGATAAAGCATGCAACATTTTGAGGCATTTTAATCGTAAGTACCTTTTTTGTTATAAGAAGTTTTGCGTAAAGGAAAACGACGAAAAAAATTAACTTTGAGGAGACCCTAAAAATAACTTCGTAACATATTTCTTACTTTAAAATAACTATTTTTACCATGCTTTTATTAACTTGCTATCTTGTTTGTTTGTTTGTGTGTGTGTGTGTGTTTGTCTAGTACAAATCTTGCAATCGATTTTTAACTAACTTCCCGACTAGCTAGACATTTGAGACTTTTAGAATAGCTCAGAACACGATGACAATGCATTATTTAAATACTTTTAGCCATCTTTAAGCAGGTTTGAATTCATTTTCAGTTAATTTTTTATGTAGACTGGTGCAGCCATCTATCGGCGGGACGGGAATGAAAAGTTACACGCAAGTAAACTTCCAATTAATTTCATTTTCTTTCAAGTTGATGGGATAATTCATCAAAAAAAATTTTTTTTTTAAAGTATTTATTTATACATAGAATTGTCAAGTTTATATGATTCAACAGAAAATTTAAAAACGTGGTATATAAAAAGTGCTTTTAATCTTGAAATTATTGTGCTATAATCCACCAGATTTATAAATTCAAACAGAATTAGAAAGATAAAGGATTAGGCTTTAATGTAATTGAAAAAAAAATGATATTTTGACCGAAAATGAAAGAAGTAAAAATGTACGGATACCTTAATTTAAAAAAAAAAAAAAAAAAAAAAAAAAGCACCCAGAGGTCTTGTGATCAAGGTTGTGATTCACAATGTTTAATCTCTATACCTGATCGTTTCCGATTTATTATACTGAGAATTTTTCGAATTTATTATGCATTTCCGGAACATTATCCAATTTCTGTGAGTTGATCTAAATCAGGGATGGTCAACTGGAGGCCCGCGGCTCGCATCCTGTCCAGCAGTACTTTTCAACCGGCCCACAGCACTAGAGCAAAACTGAGTTTTAAAACTGCTTCTTTCAGGTTATTACTTACAAAAATGTTTTACAAGTTGCGTTTTATAATTTTCGTATTATTTTTTTTATCAAAACACATGTATATTTTGATGTCACCACAATTTTTTTTTCACTAAAGAAACGCTTTTAATAAGATTGCAATTTTCTGATAAATGAATAAAAACTTTCCTGTATTTATTATGCAGTCTTTTTTGAGGACCTTGCATTTATTTATATGTATGTTAAGTAATTTTAATTTAAATATTTAAAACTATTTTAAAGTTAAAATATGATATTTGATGAAGGCAATTTAGCTTTCAGAACGGCAGACGTCAAAATTCGCTCCAAAATGACGGTTGTTCAGCCGTCATATTTTCACCTACCCTGATTGTTTTGAGTTGGCCATCGCTGATCGAAATTATTATTTGTTGCTTCAATGTTTTCTGCTAGGTTGAAGCTGTGCTAAGTTGTTGTACTTTAGCTAATTTAATTTTTGGGGTCGTTAGTACAGACGATATTGACAATGCATTTTGGTTTTAAAAAACCTGAATGTAAAGTGTGTGCGACAGTAGTTTGTCAAGTGAATCTTTCCTCCATGTTGTACTAGAAATATGGAATAAAGCACCACAGGGAGGAGAGAGAACCTTTTCAAAACACCCCTTTGGGATAGAATCGAAGAAGCGTTGAATGCGCGATATACCAGGAAAATTTTGCTCGGTTCCTCGAAAACTGTCTATGCGGGAAAGCGATATACGGGATTCGATATTTACCGAGACGGAAGAAAAATATAGCTTGTAGCGGGATAATGTAAAATACAGGAAACGTAAAATAATCTATCGGGGATTTACTGTAATTGCATAATATTTGCATTATTTATAAAAGCATTATATTATTGAATCTGAGTTTATAATTGAAAGCTTTATATTGTTGTTACCCAGTATTGAGTAATTAGCGTTTGTGCTGGGTGGTAATAGGCTTAATATATTTTTAAAAGATTTTTAAATATTTATGATTTAAATTAACAGGAACGTTTTACCCAGCATGTAAAAGTTAATAGAAAAAGACACTGCTCTTATGTTTTAAATGATAAGGACCATATTTAAAGTAATAATAAAACGGGTTTTATTTACAATTTGTTACGTTCATTACATCCATTTCATTAAATTGTTACCAAATAAATAAATAGATAATCATATGCCATATTCTGTGAAAACGAATTATAATAAGCAGTTGCACCGAAAATAATAGAAGAAATTCAATACTCTTTAATTGATAATATCTGGGTCCTCAGTTTATCAAAAATATAATTTAGATCTAATGAGGTAAATGCACCTATAATGGGTCATGTCCCTATAATGAGCTGCCCTTTAGAAATGTCGAGAAATTAATGGTCTATTGTTACCTAAGGCAGTAGAAGGGGTGAGGGTCATTGGCCGGGCCACGGCCAATGATTCAACAGAAAATTTAAAAACATGGTATATAAAAAGTTCTTTTTATCTTGTAATTATTAAAGTTGTAATTTCCAATTGGATCTGTCCGCTGCTTACGTTTATTTCTCGACTGTACCACCTGGTCAGGGCCCAAAATTTCTCTGTAACACCTGGACGGAGCAAAACATATTTTCCACAACATCTAACTCTTTATTCCCAAACTTATAACCTTTACAATACCCTGTTGCGCACATTTCAGCAATATAATAATGTTTTCAATTTTTCATATATCTCCCTGAGCTCACCATACAATATTGTTTTCATACTAACCGTTTACTACACTTTTCTCATAAACCCTACTTCTTTCTAATATATTCTATAAATATATTTTACTGCCCTTTACGTGAGAGGTTTTCCTCTTCTTGATCATTGGCCATTTCAAGCCACACCCTTATTGGGAGTCATCTCCTTGTTAACGTATCTTTTCATTCACTGTAAAAGCCATTATTTTATCGTTCCGCGTTATCCCTTTTCTTACTAAACTGTCCCTGTAAACTTTCATGGCGGTGCACGAAACTCACCTCTTCTTAAAATATTTCTTTACGCTTTCAAACCCTATAGATCTGTGCAAAAACTCTTTTCTTGTGCCTAACGCCTTCTTACAGTAACCTCTGCCCTTGCATTATAAGTGCCCCACCTGGTACTCTTATTTGTTGCCTTTACGTAAGCAAGGTGCAAACAGCCCCAAAATTTTAAGCGAATGTAACTTTTAGTTTGGTAGACTGAAAGGTCTAGGCATTTGCTCTTGTTAAAGCATATAAATACCTTTATCTTCAATTAGTTAATGAAAAAAATCTGTTTGTATAAACAAAACTGGCATTATGAGTGCTTAGTTAATTCTTTGTGGACAGCGTTTATCTATATACACTGCTGGCCACCCAAATTGCAACACCAAGAAAGACAAGAGATATCACAACAAAATTTATTTTGTAGATAACATGTTGACAAAGTATCAAATGATTAAATTTATAGAGTTCTGTGAAGTGTGGTTCCTGCCAAAATCAGTAGCCAGAGTAGCCGCCATTGTTGGAGATCACCGCTGCCACACGCCTCGGCATTGATTCAAAGAGACTTTGGATGAGTTCTTGGGGTACAGCAGACCAAGCAGCTTCCACACGTTGCCAAAGTTGATCTGCTATGGCAGCTGGGGATGGAATCTGGGTCAATCGTAGAGCAACCATGGACCACATGTTTTCCATCGGCGAAAGATCCGGAGAGCGAGGCGGCCAGGGAAGCAATTCAATCTGGCGATTGACGAAGAACCGTTGAATAATGCGTGCCACGTGTGGTCGCGCATTATCCTGTTGAAATATGGCTGTGGGCAAGCCCTGAAGGTAAGGAAGGACAACTGGCTCCAACACCTCGGAGATGTAGCACTGGCTGTTTAAAGTACCGGCAATGCGTACTAGAGGTGTGCGAGAGTGATATCCAATACTGCCCCATACCATAATACCCGGTGCAGGACCAGTGTGGCGGTGCATAACGCAGCTGTTCAGCATCCTCTCTGTTACGACTCAAAACTCCGTCTGTAACTGTTTGTCCCTATAAACGGGGAATTTTGGTTTTACTCTCCTTACAGGAGGAAAATACTGTATGTGTATGTCATGTGTCAAAACGAAAGTAACTTGTTGTCGCGTTGGAGAGCCGATTTTACGCGGCTCTTAGAACCATGTGACGGCTCGACGTAGTCGAGTGGAAATAGCGGGCGGCTTAAATGAAAGGCCGTAAATAATAGTTGTAAGGATACTGTAACTGTGCTGTGATTTTAAATGTTAATAAATGTAGTGTTTCGTAAAGGATACGGAGTCAGATTACAATTTATGGAACACTCTCTTCACGGTGTCTCCAGACTCGAATACGACCATCGTGGTGTTGCAGACAGAAGCGTGACTCGTCAGTAAAGACAATTTCATTCCATTCTGCCGTCCACATCCTTCTGTCATCGCACCATTGGCGGCGGAGACGTCTGTGGTTCTGCGTCAAGGGTAGACAAAGCAATGGACGTCTTGCGGACAGACCACTTTGCTGTAAACGGCGTCGAATGGTACGCGCAGACACTGGATGATGCGTTACAGACTGCATGTGCTGTGCTATGGTTCGTGATGTGACTGAGCGATCCGTCACTGCCATGCGCACAATTTGCCTGTAATCACGTGAAGTGGTGCGCTGAGGTGGATGCGATCGAACACGCCAGTCTGTCGTACCCTCCTGCATCCAACGATCACATATCCGCATTACAGTTGTTTGGTTTCGTCCAACACGACTACCGATTTCCCTGAAAGATAATCCACAATCTCGGTAGGCCACTATCCTTCCTCTGTCAAACTCGGATACTTGATCAAAAGATGATCGATGTTTTCGACGAGGCATAATTGATCTTTTTTTTGAAAAAAACACAAGAAAAACACATTTGCCGAACTTGAAATCGTCGAAATCTCCAAGCCTTAAATAGCGCTTTGAAGTGGCGCCACAGGCGCGCGTGATGTGCGTCTGCGCTGAAATTCTAATCATTTGCATATCTCACCTCCGCTAATGCATGTTGTAAATTTCATGTTATTTGCATGTTTCCTTCAGGGTGTTGCATTTACAGTGGCCAGCAGTGTATATAAAACAGTTCCGTCACTGACTGACATACAACGCACAGACTAAACCGCGGGACCTAAAGGACTGAAATTTTGCCTGTCTATTCTTCTTATAGTGTAGGGGTGAACTAAGAAAGATTTTTAAAAAATTCTTCTTAGATTTTTTAAAATTAAATTTTTAAGCTGTTTTTGTAACTTTTTTTGAAGTTTGCATTTAAAATAATAATTTGAGGGTTATAAAATTTATATCACGAGAAAGATCATATAAATTCCTTTAAAATGAAATCTTTTTCGAATTTTTAGCTCCTTTTTCTGATATTTGGTGAATTTTTAAAGATTAATTTGTAGAATTTAATTTATTAAATGCTTATCACGTGATTTCTTTTTCTGGTACTTTAAATAAATTTATCGTCGCGTGCATAACAACTAACTAGCAAACGATTGGACATTATCCAAAAAATATTAAAATATAGTAAAAGATGTGATCCTCAAACTGTACTATATTAACTGTACTATATTCTTTAGTATGTCCTGTTAGATTTAATTTGAATATTTTCTGCTACATTATTTTGTGTATAAAAATATCCGCTACGATTTTTTTATAAATACTTTTTTTTTTTTTTTACACCAATTGCATACATTGATTGTTGTATTTAATTTGAATGTATCCCGTAGCGAAGTACGGGTATTCAGCTAGTTCCCCATAAAAAGGCACATGGGTTTAATATATAACTTAAAAATAAATTGTTTATATAAAATTGTTATGCGTAATTGTTTATATTGTTTTTATTTGTACGCTAATATTTTTTTTTCTAGATTTGTTTACTATTCTTCTTTCTTGTGATGGAAAAACCACGTTGATAATGTATACGAAAAAATTTACCTAAATTAAAAAAATATACATACATTTTACGTCCATTGAAACTCTAAGATAGTTTTGTAGGTTTTACATTTTTTTTATTTATTTCCAATGGCAAGAATTACAGGACAACAGATATCAAAGCGACAAAAATACAAGAACAAAATAGAAATATGACATCTGTTAATCCATCAACTTATGTCTGGCAATCCAATAGCCCCTCTCATAAAGAACAACGGGACGTAGACCAGGACAAGAAGCAAGGTGAGGCATGTCCATTTCTTCCTGGTTATCCCACAGAAGACAAAGAGGGTCGGGAGCCAAGTTAATTCTGTGGAGGCAATCATCGCCGTAGGTTTTACAGTAATTTTTAGCTCAGTGATTTTTAGCTAACCCTTATCTGATATGCTGTTTAGAATTCTAAATTTCGTTTGCAGCACCTTTCTCTTCTACCAGAGATAGGGATTATATAATTTTTTCTTAGTTCTGTATCTGCAAATTTCCCACAGACTGTGTTTTTGTCTTATTTTGCTGGGCGCAAATTCTCTTGTACAGAGTTATAACCATTATGATGTCGTGAAGAAATGTATATTTTTTTTATATGGTGTGTTTGTGTGTGGTCTTGCCTGTGAACTGTTTCAGAAGTGCTCTCGGCAGGAAGAGAATAATGACCAGCAGTCCAATCTTCGTTAATTGGATCCCTATGGCCGGGGAAGGCGGTTGACAATTGGAGCCGAGGCTGACCAGATGTGGCCGTAGGCCTTAATAACGAACTTCCTCGCCGATGAAAACACCGATCGTGAGAACAGCGGAACCCGAAGTTGGGGATTTTAAAAGAATCATCGAGAATGTTCGAGAGATTCTTAGAAAAGAAGAAAGGTAATAAAAAGGGCGGCTTATCTGAGGAGAAGAAGGAGACCTTAGCCGACTGCCGAACGTGATGCTGCTCTTTTGAGGAGGAGACCTTAGCCGACTGCCGAACGTGATGCTGCTCTTTTGAGGGAGAGACCTTAGCCGACTGCCGAACGTGATGCTGCTCTTTTGAGGAGGAGACCTTAGCCGACTGCCGATCGTGATGCTGCTCTTTTGAGGGAGAGACCTTAGCCGACTGCCGATCGTGATGCTGCTCTTTTGAGGGAGAGACCTTAGCCGACTGCCGAACGTGATGCTGCTCTTTTGAGGAGGAGACCTTAGCCGACTGCCGAACGTGATGCTGCTCTTTTGAGGGAGAGACCTTAGCCGACTGCCGAACGTGATGCTGCTCTTTTTGAGGCAGAAACCTGTGGCGTAATTATGGCTTTTTGCTAGCCACTGCATAACGATGTAACTTACCTTTACGATTTGTATATATGTGTATTATAAATAGGAGGTTTCAATAAAGAATTGTATATATAGTTTAAAAAAAGTCTCTGTCTTCGTGATTAAGAAATAAATACTTCATCTGAGATTTTGGCTTGTTGTTGGCCACGCTACGACACCATCATTGTTAAGGGAACTGTGACGTTCTCAACAACGAAAAATGTCAAAACAGTTTGATTATTGCAATGTTTACATGATGCAACTGCATTGAATAATGTTCTTAATATTTTTAAGTCTATTATAATGTTTATACCTCCATTATCAGGGGAAAAATCTCTAGAATTTTCTTCACCATCATGATGAAATGAATAACTGCTTTGAAGTTTTCGTTTTGATACACTAACATCGAAAAGTTCCTTCTCATCACACTCTGTATTTCGAGAATGTTGATTAGGTTGAAATTTTCTTTCACCAAATTATTTACGTCTAGGCATTTTTAAGAGTTAATCCAACAAGTAAAAAGAAAAATAAATTGCAGATTAAAGATGAACAGCAAAATAACTAGCAGAATAATGTTAACCACAACACAAGAGATAAAAAAAGCTCCCTAATCAAAACACACACGCTCGAAAGAGAGTGTAACTTCCCACAGCTTGTAATTTAAAGTAAGTTGAGTTGTTCGATGCTTCAAATCAAATATTAAAATTGAAAAATATGTATCGATGAAGGTGAATTAAAAATGTTTTTCAGCATCCCTTTAAACAGTGTCTCTTTAAAAAGAGCACGGTTTTCTTTGTTTACATTTTATGAAGTTAATTTACAAGCTTTTGACATTTCAAACCTATACATATTATATATTTTTGGAATCGGCAAAATATACTTTATTTTTTGAGATGAAAATTGAAAAATGGATTTTTTGAAGGTATAGAACGTCTCAGTTCCCTTAAAGCTTGGAATACGTAACTATGGAATGACACCACATCGGCATGCTTGCCCATATTCTCATAGAAAATACGTAAATTACAATCATTAGTTATTTCAGCCTGCACAGATAAATTAACAGCAGCACTTTGAAACAAAAACCCGAAAGATGGGCAAGAAGTATATTAAATGCAACCAAGTATTACGACTATTTGGAAATTACTTATTCAGTAAAAGTATGCTTTTGGTTCATCTTTTACCTGTATGACCGTAATGGATCCCACTGATTAACACGGAATGTGTTTAAGTCAAGATATCAGGGTTAAAACTTTACACAAATTACCTTTTATCACGATTTAATATTACTATTAAATTACACTTCACAAAAGACTGACGTAAAACTACGTAGGAACGACAAACAGATCTAAGAACATTCAAGTGATAACACATTTTATATACCGATAGTGCAACTATAAAACTAGCACAAGAGAACACAAACAGTTTTTTCTGTAGTTACAGTTTTTACGCTAACTAGTGGCAGACTAAGCTTTTCAATTTTCAACAATGATTGCTAGCAAAAAGCCCTTTCGGATATATTAGTCCTAGATAGCATTTGCCTCCGATGCAACGAATCCTTCAAACTTACTCCCATAGTTTTAATTTTGTCCCGAAATTCGCAATGGATTGCGTGTAGGTCTGGAGAGCTAGAATAAGTAATGAAGAATATAACAGCTTTTCTCAGCAAATTAATTTGTATGCAGCTTGAGCTCTATGTACAATGGATGTCGGGTTGGGGAAATCCTTCATCTCGTGGAAATGAGGTGCTAAAATAACTGGGTGGACTTAATCGGCAACGATTCGTAATTAACCCTTCAGCTGGCGCGCCCGGGTACAGAGTGCAACATTTTCGCAATTTTGAATGGTTTGGTTTTACATGTAAGGTTTGAATGTTCTAAGCAGTTTCTATTTATAGCTAACATCCTTTCTAATGCAGGTCTGATTTTCTAACCCTCTTATTCCTTTCCATTCCTTGTTAGTCGTGATTTAACCGTGGTAAAATAATGATTATACTCGATTACAATACGACAAAAACAACAATTGATGTGGTCTATCAAATGTGCAGCTATTACACGGTATCCCGCATATCACGAAGATTAACAATCTCATTATTGTTTAGGTTTTTGGACACAATAGGAATCCATTCGCACGTTGTCCTGAGATCCAATAAACCGGATGGTTTTGAAATAAGGCGATTGTATCTGCATTCTTTGGCCTTTAATTATACATATATCTCAATATTATAAACATTTTATATCTTGTCATAAAACGCAGAATTATTATTTTGAATTTGAAAAAAAAAGAAGTTTATTGCAAAAGGAATAATCAAGGTTGAAAGAGACGTTGCACTTTGTGCCACGCGCGCCTGCTGGTGTTCCAAAAATTGGCGCGCCCGCTGAAGGGTTAACTTAAAAAGTCATATCCCGAAAACTCAGCGTTGTTTACCCAAGCTTGAAGTGCCATATGATTCTGTTGTGCTCCTCGGGATTTTGCAGTCTGAAAGGGGTGATATGACTGCGTGTTTTATGCAGACTATTTAAAAAAATACACGCCTATAAAAAAACATTTGGTAATTTTTGGCTCGCGATGATGTGAAGTTTCGTTGCTTTGAGATGCGCTAAATTTTTAATTACTTGTCTTTTATATAAACGCCAGTATTAAACTCGCAAAATGTCATCTTCCATTGTTTAAAATATTTGTTTTAGATTAATAAACACTTTTTTTTGTTGTTCCATTTTTACCACGTTGAAATTCTTTGTATTACAGTTCCAAAGAAAAAAGTTAAAATGATATAACGATGTTACTTTTCGTGACGGCTACTGTTGTACAGAGCACACGAAATACGAAGCAAAAGGATATAATGATGTTACCTTTCGTGACAGCTACTTTTGTAGAGAGCACACGGAATACGAAAAAAAGAGGGATATAATGATGTTACCTTTCGTGACGGTTACTGTTGTAGAGAGCCCCCGAAATACGAAAAAAAGAGGGATGTAATGACGTTACCTTTCATGATGTCTACTGTTGTAGAGAGCACTCGAAATTCCAAAAAAAGGGATATAATGATGTTACCCTTCTTGACGGCTACTCTTGTAGAGAGCACACGTAAATACGAAAAAAAAGAGGGCTATAAGGATGTTACCTTTCGTGACGGCTACTGTTGTACAGAGCACACGAAATACGAGAAAAAGGATATAATGATGTTACCTTTCGTGACTACTACTGTTGTAGAGAGCACACAAAATACGAAAAAGGAAGGATATAATGATGTTACCTTTCGTGACGGCAACTATTGTAGAGAGCAAACAAAATACGAAAAAAGGGATATTATGATATTACCTTTCTTGACAGCTACTTTTGTACCGAGCACATGAAATACGAAAAAAAGAGGGATATAATGATGTTACCTTTCTTGACGGCTTCTGTTGTATAGAGAACACGAAATACTGAAAAAAGGGATATAAAGATGTTACCTTTCGTGACGGTTAATGTTGTAGAGAGCACACAAAATACGTAAAAAAAGAGGGACATAGTGATGTTATCTTTCGTGACGGTTACTGTTGTAGAGAGCACACGAAATACGAAAAAAAAGAGGGACATAATGATGTTACCTTTCGTGACAGTTACTGTTGTACAGAGCACACGAAATACGAGAAAAATGAGATAATGATGTTACCTTTCGTGACTACTACTGTTGTAGAGAGCACACAAAATACGAAAAAAGGAAGGATACAGTATAATGATGTTACCTTTCGTGACGGTAACTGTTGTAGAGAGCACACAAAATACGAAAAAAAGGGATATTATGATATTACCTTTCTTGAAAGCTACTTTTGTACAGAGCACATGAAATACGAAAAAAATGAGGGATATAATGATGTTACCTTTCTTGACGGCTACTCTTGTAGAGAGCACACGCAAATACGAATAAAAGAGGGATATAATGATGTTACCTTTCGTGACGGCTATTGTGGTAGAGAGCACACGAAATACAAAAAAAAAGGAGGGGTATAATGATGTTAGCTTTCGTGACGGATTCTGTTGTACAGAGCACATGAAATACGAAAAAAAAAATAGGAATATAATAATGTTATATTTTGGGATGGTTATTGTTGAAGAGAGCACATAAAGTACGAAAAAAAGAGAGATTTACTGCTAAAGTAAGTAAAAATACAATAAAAACTCGTTGAATTATAATTAAGGTTTAAAGTTAGGAAATTGCCACTTAAATTGTCTTAGATGTGCGACGCATTCAGAAGGTAATTGTCAAACACACCAGAAAAAATATAAAAATTGAAGCCCATTGTTGTTAAATTGAATAGCTAAGATTTGAACGAATGCTTATCGATAGCTTTGAAGACAGAGCTGAAGAACTGTAACGGGCTTTTTCAAAACTGAGAAGAAACGAAAGTAATCATTTATTCTAACTACGCATATTCAGTTAAAGCAATCATTAATATTTCAATAAATTCAGATGAATTCCCGTTGAATTATACGCTGGAAAATCGTATCATCGTGACCCCATGAAATTTTAGAAATAAAAAAATACAGTGACCTGTGAACAGAAAGAAAGAAATTATGTATATTTAATTCAGGAGAGAAAATCCCCTGATGGAAAAAAAAATGCATTTTGAAATAAATTTTGAAAAAAAAAATGAAAGTTTTGGGCAAAAAATAATTAAACTGACAAGAACATGTAATCTGAACAAAATTAAATGTCATGTTAGAATGAAGGCGGGCGTAAGAAAATGAAAAATAATTCCGATTCGCCAGCAATGAATGCACTTATAAAAACAAACGCAGAAACGAAGGAGATCTATTTGCATATATTAATGCATCGCAGAACACAGGTATAGAGTTTACAGTTCCAGGCCTAATACCGTATCGAATTATTTTAAATTAAAAACGTGCTCAATGTTGTTCTCGCTGATGAAATGTACTTTTCTCTTACATTTGAAAAATAAATTAGATGATGTCGAAAGAAAGACGAAAAATTTTTTTTTAAAGACTGTTATTGAAGTTTTCAAAATGGAATATAAAAGGTGTGAGATATAAATAGACTGTTTGCAGTAAATATTTGGGACAGAAAGAGAGCAAAGAGCTTCCGTTTGGCATTATATATATATATATATATATATATATATATATATATATATATATATATATATATATATATATATATATATATATATATATATATATCACGTCCTTAAAGTATAACCTGAAGGGGAAAACTAACTCATATTTACATGGCTGGAGCTAGACTCAGCCTGAGAGGAATAAAAACTAAATTTGTAGGCAGTCGGACCGAATCGTTTGTTAGAGCGACAAATGTACCTCCGTTCATTTTAGAAGGACGGCTCCGAATAATATCACCTTACAACATTAAACGCGAGGGCGAGGTACACGTGACTCTTATTTGTAGGGTCAGCAGATTTTGGAGCTCGCGATGCTAACCCCCTTCTGACTCCAGACGTATACACGTGTAGAAATGCAAAGGCATGCGATTCATGGGAAGTTTTATCGCTAAGGGTTTTAAAGCGATAAATATATATTACTGGAGATTGGATTTAAGAAAGGAAATTTAAATTCTAGAATGGAGGGCATAATATATAATATATTGCTTACTTACTTACACACACACACGCACACGCACACACACACACACACACACACACACACACACACACACGCATATATATATATATGTACATATATATATATATATATATATATATATATATATATATATATATATATATACAAGTATATATATATATATATATATATATATACACATTTCAAAGGCTTTACTGCTGATGTTGATTTTCACTTAATTCTTCTTTTAAAATTGCTTGTGTATTTTTTAAGGAATTGCATATCATTAATACGAAAATTTTCAAAATGTAAGAGTTTACATTCAAGATTTCTTTATTGGTTCCGAATTTTCTCTCATACTTTAATGTACTATAACAATTAATGTCAACATTCCTTAGTCTCCGGTGGAACTACATAAAGTGAACATTTATCTTTCAAAAATTATCTATTAGAAAGGCTACGTAAATAAAAACCACGGGGGAAAATTAAATGAAATATGTATCAAACGTCATGTTAATGATATGCAATTCCTTAAAATTGGGCATTTTATAAGGAATTGCATATCATTAAGAGAAAAATTTAAGAAATGCAATTCAGGATTTCTTTATTGGTTCCGAATTTCTACTCTACTTTTCTGTGTACTATATAAGTTAAAACCAGATTTTCATACTTTCTTGCTGAACTAAAAAAATAACATTTATTTTTGAAAAATTTTCTATTAGAAAGGCCAGGTAATCAAAAAACAAAGGGAAAAAAATAAAAGAAAGGATAAAAAAATTGCAACTTTTAATATCATTAACGTTTTCCACCAGGAAAGAAATCAAATTATTGCATTTTAAAGCTGTTGGATAGCAGACATATTAGATTCGCTAAGCTCAATGTTAGCTCAGGGGGAAAAATTTTTCCAAAGATGGTCGACTTGGGTTTAAAGATTTTTTTAAATATTGTACTCCGCAATAAGGAAAAATTTTTTTTTATTCTGGTGTCGTTTTCATTTTCTTATCTATAAAACTATCATTAGGCCGGTCCTAATGTATGGTTCGGAAACTTGGTCTCTAACAAAAAATGGAGAATTCAGAATTTCAGTCTTCGAGAGAAGGGTTCAAAGAAGCATCCTTGGTGGTATCAAAGAAAATATCCTATGGCCGAGACTTTTTAATTAAAAAATCTATCGATTTTTTAAAGAGTCCGATATTATTAATTTTTTTAACTTAAAGGAATGAACAGGGCCTCTCATATTGCTAGAATGGATGAAAAAAATCCAGTAAAGAAGATTTTTGTTGCAAGGCCCTTAACTAGTCGGAAAACAGGGAGGCCAAAACTAAGATGGCTCGATTCTGTTGAATCATATTTTAGAGTGATTGTAGTGAGGAACTGGCAGACCAGGTCTAGAAATAGACTGTCCTGGAGGAATCTTCAACTGAAGGCCATGGTCCATTCTGAGCTGTCGTGCCAAATATGTTGATGATGATGATCTTTTTCATTGTTTAAGGTGACAAGGGACCTTCAACCTCGAAATTTTAATTTTCAATTTTTAACTCTATATACAGAAAGAAAATAATTATTATTCTTTTTTACTATAATCAAGACCCTTATACTTCAAAATAATGATTTTTTAAAAAAATGCCTGTTTTTCAAAAAAAAAAGTTCAAAAAAGGTAACCTTTTTTAAAAAAATACTCCTTACATATTCCTATCAATTAAAAAATCTTATTTTTTATTATAAGTTTACGATATGCATATAAACAATAGTGCATTTAATTATTTTTTTGTATGAATCTAAAGTCTTCAATATTTTTTTTTCTATTCTACCTGTTATTTTTTTCTTGTTTTTGCGTGTTTTTACTTTACTTCGTGGTCTGTAAATTTGAAAAATATTTGTGGTGTCAAAGAATGTTTCACAGTTTTATGACACGCAATTCAATTAATAATCCTGAAAAAATTTGGAAGAAATCGGAAGAAAATGAATGCGCACGAAACATTTTGGAAAATTCTAGCATTTTTTGAAGAAAATTTTGAAAAACAAATGTTATTTTTCCACAAAACTATTATTTGTGAATTCTAAGTGACTTCAATACAGTAAAAAAGAATATTAATTATACTCATGTAGAATATAGAGTAAAATACTGAAAAAAAACTATGTTGTGTAAGTGGAAAAAAAACTATATTCCCTTGTCCCTTTAAAAGAACCGCAAGTAAGATTTTTTAATTTGTATAATTCGGGGGAGGGGGATATACTGTGTTTTAAAAACAAGTAATTTCCTTTGGTGGTTGATATTTCTAATATGAATAAAATAGCAGAGTAAAAAATTTCTTTCTCTATTACAGAGTACAATTTAAACGAAAAGAAAAACTTGAAATCTAAGTCGACAAAAACAAATTTGTCTTATTTTAGTATAGTCACAAAATATTCGTCCATTTTAAAGTGCAAATTTTTGTGCCCCCCCCCCCTCCCCCGAAAAAAAAGGTTTATATCAATTATTGTGCTTAAATTACCAAACACTTTCAAGTTTGGAAGAAAACTGGAAATTTTTTAAGGGTTTGGAAACTTTTTTTTTTTTTTGGCCAGAAATTTATGAACTGAATACACCTAAATAAATTTACAGTTAAATGCCGTATTTTCCGGCATATACGCGCACCTATAATTTTAAACTACATTTTTTAAAATTTTCAGGTGTATTCTCCATATAACGTGCACCCTTTTCTTGAAGAGGAAACCTGAAATGTACATGTGCGATGCTCTAATCTTTTGAAGCCATTCATTCAAAGGATTTTCCCAGGCTTTCGAACAATGGTATACTGAAATTACAAACGATAAGGGGAACAATATGTATGTGGGGGGAAATTCTTGAGGGAGTAAATAATTCTGCAAACAGGGAGTAAGAATGCACTTCTGACCCGAATGAATTCACGGAATTAGGAGTCAGATGTTTTCTCTTTCTTCAGTAATTTGAAGTGAATATCGATTTTGAAGGGAACAGCGAAGGCTTTAGTAAATCGCATTTGCTTTAGTTGAAATACAGTTGATCTAGTGCTCCCTTTAATAGTAAATATGAGTGTTGCCAAACGAAACAAACACAGTGTTCTTTTAAAATGCAAAGTCATTCAATTCGCAAAAGAAAATCGAAATCGTGCTGCAGCAAGGATGTTTGGTGTTTGTGAAAGCTTCATACGTGAGTGGAAGAAAAATGAAATCACAGTAATTAATATGCCAAAGAATAAATGTGCTTTCCGTAAAGAAGTAACGAAATGGCCTATCCTAGAAGAAAGTGTTGCGAACAGGGTCCTAGAAAATCGCCAGAATGGAATCATTTCAACAAGAAACAGCACACGTTTATTTGTCTTAATATGGGATAAACAGAATGCAAATGAAAGTGAAAACTTTAAAGTAACTTTGACTTGGCGTTGTCGATTTATTGCACGGAAGAATTTAGTTCTACGAGAAGGAACAAATTTTGCAAAGGCTTCCGAAAGATTTGGACAATAAATTGATAAGTTTAGAGAATTATGTTATTAACCTTCGAAAGGAAAAAGAATGTTCTGTCACATATTAGAAATATGAAACTCCAGTAATGTATGATATGATAGGAAATAAAACAATTGATGTGAAAGGAACAAAAACGGTTCATATAAGGTCACGAAAAATCTCACTTCACAGTAGTGCTTTCCTTCTTAACGGACGGTACAAAATTAAAACTCATGGTTATTTTTAAAAGAAAGACGATGCCAAAATGTAATTTCCCAAATGGTGTTTTTATTAAGGTTCCCGAGAAAGGATGGATGGACGAAAATGGTTTAAAATTATAGAAAAAATATGTTTGGCAAAAACATCATGGTGCCTTAAAGAATCCAGAAAGTCTTTTAGTTTGGGACATGTTCAGATCCCGTCAAACGGATAATACGAAGAAATTTATTAATGAGTATAACACAGACATGGTAGTTATTCCAGGCTGATTAACGCCATTAGTTCAGCCTTTAGATGTGTGTAACAATAAACCACTCAAAGGAAATTTGAAACGACAGTGGAACACGTGGATGTTCAAAGGTGAAAACACATTTACAACAGGAGGCCAAATGTGTCATGACAGTCTAGAAATAGTGTGTGAGTGGGTAATAAAAACATGGAATGAAATTGTGCATGCTCGAATAACTAAAATATGACGAAAATTGATAATGAATTGAATACACTAAAAGAAACCTATAGAAAAGTATATATTCGAATAAATAAAATATGCTGGAAATTGATCTCAAATTGAATACACTTAGAGAAACCTACAGAAAAAGTAGCCCGAATAAATAAAATATGCTGGAAATTGATCATATATTAAATACACTCAGGGAAACCCCCAGAAAAAGTATAACAACAGTTTGATGTCACTATGTATGTCCGAATAAATAAAGTATGCTGGAAATTTATCACAAATTGAAGACACTCAGAGAAACCTACAGAATAAGTATATGTCAGAATGAAAAAAGTATTCTGGAAATTTATCATAAATTAAATACAATTAGAGAAAACTACAAAAAAGTACATTTCCGAATAAATAATATGCTGGAAATTGATCATAAATTGAATACACTTAGAGAAACCTACAGAAAAAGTATATGTCAGAATAAATAAAATATGCTGGAAATTGATCATATATTAAATACACTCAGAGAAACCCACAGAAAAAGTATGAAAAAGGATGTCACTATGTATGTCCGAATAAATAAAGTAAGCTGGAAATTGGTCACAAATTGAAGACACTCGGAGAAACCTACAGAATAAGTATATGTCAGAATGAAAAAGTATGCTGGAAATTTATCATAAATTGAATACAATTAGAGAAAACTACAAAAAAAGTACATGTCCGAATAAATAATATGCTGGAAATTGATCATAAATTGAATATACTTAAAGAAATCTACAGAAAAAGTATCCCGAGTAAATAAAATATGCTGGAAATTGATCATATATTAAATACACTCAGAGAAACCCACGGAAAAAGTATGAAAAAAATGCATGTCACTATGTATGTCCGAGTAAATAAATTATGCTGTAAATTGATCACAAATTGAATACACTCAGAGAAACCTACAGAATAAGTATATGTCCGAATGAATAAGTATGCTGGAATTTTATCATAAATTCAATACAATTAAAGAAACCTACAAAAAAGCCAATGTCCGAATGAATAAAATATGCTGGAAATTGATCATAAATAATTCTCTGTCAGAGTCACCTTTATCAAGCAAATCCTTTAAAGAACGCTATTTCTGCATAGACCCCCTCCCCTCTAAAAAAAAACTAAAACTGAACTCATTCAAACGTGATACAATCTAGTATTTAATCCAAATATTTTCCTCCGAAAATACAAAGAATTTCTGGTGATACGGATGAATTTCTAAGTCCCAAAAATCCAGTATGAAAGGGGGCATAATTCACAGATGAATAAAGAGAAGAAATTGAAATCATTCTTATCTACAATTTCATTGCGGTATTATTCATGATATGCTTCCAGAGACTTGTATCTGCAGGAACTTAGTTTGAAAATGTCTTTTATGTTACAAGCTCAGCCAAAAGAGAATATCAATTTTCAAATCAACGTTTGATTTCAAAAGCGTACAGACAGAGAGAAATGTGATGAATTGTTGATAATGGTGGCTGATTCGAGAATAACTTAGAAACGTGATCATCAAGGATGAAATAAAGAATGGATAGAACTTTAAAAAAAAAGAGTGCATGGAAGTAGAGAATAATGTAACCGCAATAATTTTTCACATTATATTGCAGGAGAATTGCTTGCATAGGTGATTTCTCCGCATGCAGGAAAATAAATCAGACGCATGGAAGTTGAAATGATTTGTTATTATATGGTTTGGAATGCCACTTTGCGTTTTGTTTACGATTTCCGATTTACTTTGAGGTTTTTCAGAGGTCTGAAGAAATTACTATGTATGCGGAGAGAATGGAGGTTTTCATTCTTTTTTCTCTCTATTTGTGGAGCTTCGGAAGCACCCAGGAAATTTATTTGAAGTGCGATTTTTATCGGTTTTTATTTTATTGCAACCAAATTATGAAGGATATCAAACAAGATATTATACTTTAGATAATACTTATTTTGATGCATTTTCACATTCTATCTGTTTATTTGAAAGATTTGTAATGAAATTTTTTTGTTTGTTTCTAAAGCAGCAAACACTTTCGATATTCGCCAATTCTACGGTGCGAAATTTTTGGTTACTTGTAAACGGAGCATAGTATAAGTGAACCAGGGTAACCCTCTGGTGACACGTTAATTTAGATCGAGTATCCCCAGGGCCGACATCTGGGGGACTAGTACCCCCCCCCCCCCCCACCCATATAAACCGCACGAAGGGATTCACTACCGATGGGAACATCCATTTTTATGCTTCACTTGCGTTTGACGTCCTTTTTTAATTTGATGATGAAATTTCTGTCTTGGTTTTTTTCTTCACACGTCTTGTGAAAGAGACGCGAGGCTTTGCGAATGACTTGTAAGAATTGCGACAGGAAATAAATCTTAAATTTAAAAAAAAATCCCTAACTGTTGTTCTTAAATTAAATAAGAAATTAAGCTGTACTTCACAATTAGACTCGCAATAATTTTTAATTTAGGAGCTACATTTTGAAAAGCGTGCTTATGATAAAAGATTTTTTTTTAAAAAAAGGTCTGCACGGGGTGGTATTTTTGCATTTTTAAAAACATAAACGGAAAGACATTCTCCTAGTTTTGTTTTCCATTATAAATAGTTTTCATTTTTTTATGTAATGAAATGACATGGATATAACAGTTTTCATTTTATTATGTAATTAATACAAATTAATTACGTATGTAATTAAATTGTATTAATCATACAAATGTCATGTCATTTGTATGATTAAGGACATGATATGATTCATTAATTATATCATGCCACCTTATTACATAAATCATGCCATTTTACTACGTAACGATATGCCTCACACAGCAGTTCATATTTCTATTTCTCATTAAAAACGAACAGAGGCCGAGATAGAAATCCTGCCATCTTATCTATTGTGTTGATGGTGATTATCTAACTTTTGAACTACCATGCCAATTCGTACATCAACCTTATATTCTCCCCAAACGTCAGTTAAAATTCACACAATTTCCGCTTGCATCTCTAACGAATCCGTCTCCCGCATCACAGTAATTAATTTTTTATCGCTCCGTAAAAACGAACTATCACCGAGTCACCTCAAAGAAGCTTTCCCGTGTTTAGCTTCTTAAAAGACAACAGCTGTGACTGAATCGTAGTCCTCCTTTTTTTGCATCCTGGAATGATTTTCGAACACTAAGTACCGTGCCATGTCGTCGATCTACTCTCTCAATCATACTGCGGATGAAACTTCTACTCCTGGAACTTTTTAATACGTCTTGCATTTTGACTCGTAGTTAAATTACAACTTTCTGGCTTGGTTTCTTCTCCGCCTCAGTGAAGGTGACATAAGGCGTTGCGGGTGGCTTGGAAAAATTGTTGCCAGGAAAAAAGATCTGAAATAAATAAAAAAATGTTTACTAAGTAAACTGATAATTTTAAATGATGAGAGAAATGAAGCTAAACTACACAACCACCCTTGCAACATTTAAAAAATAATTAATTAGTATATCTATGGTGGCCAGTATAAAGGGCTTAAGTCAAAAATAGTGATTTTTAGATATTTGTTAGTATTGATAAGAAAAATCTTTTGACTTGTATAAAAGGCTTAAGTCTATCAATTTTGTATATAAAAGTACATTTCTTTGTACGAAAGACTCAAGTTGAAATTATCGTTCTGCGATTGGTATAAAAGCCAATAACTTGGTATATTTAAATCACTGTTTTTGACTTAAGCCCTTTATACCGGACACCATAGATATTACAACACACCACATTTTCGTATGTAGCTTGATTTTCTTAAGAGTTAGAGTTAATAATGTCTGACAGATGGCAGATTCAAATAACAATATTTAATCTTCTTATAATCTTTAAATGTTTGTTTCTACTAAAAGCCTAATTCCATACTTTTGTACGATCATAACTTGCACTTTACTAACCTAATACGAAAAGATAAAAATCGAAATATAAGCAAAAATAATACACTCTCCTTCTCTCAATAATTTATAGAGTACGTGTTCGTTTTAAGATAGCATATGCAAGTAATATTAATAATTCTACAAGTTTATGCATTGAAGCATCAAGGAAAAATACAGATGAGCTCTTAAACTTTAATAAAAAGAATTTCTGAGAGTTTTTATTCCTAATCTACCAATAAAATGAGAATCAGCACTGACGGATATGCGCATTTATTCTCCGTATATAAGAGACAGAATTCAATTTGAAACTTGTTCCATGTCATTACAGATTTATAAATAACTCCGACTTTTAACTCCTGTCCTACATCCCGTTTTATTTACTTTTAAAATAAATCCATTTTATCAGGAAATGGAGGCAGAAGTAATAGTGGCAGTAAAACAACGATATTTTCTTTTATTAGCTTCCTCAAATGCTTTCGGCCGAATTTCAACTTTTTTTCCCCCTTGGTATTTTGTTACTGACGATTTTTGGATTGCTTTATTTTTTTTATGCTTGTCGAGTTGCATTATTGGCAATCCATCATTTTTTCTCTGGCAGGACACTTATATTAAAACTGTTGAACATCATTTTACAGAGTTCTTTTTAACTGGTGACCTTGTCGTTTCATCTTTCCTTCTTTTTTTTTTTTTAAAAAAAAAGAAAATTTCAGTTCATTTTTATAGTTGCTGGATTTTTTTTTATGGTTCATACATAATGGTTGCCATAAGAATTAAAGTAAATTTAAGTATATACATCGTTTGCTGTCAGTGACGCCATTAAGTATGATGTTTAAGATAAGAGTCGTATATCGCCAGTTGGACTAGACACCAAAGGGGAAGAAAGCTGTTTGAAAATTAATTTACCATGAGGTTTGGTTTAGAGCTCTACGGTCATTTTTTTCTACACGAGGGCTAATTAGACCGGAACCTATAGCTTTAAGCCGATTCCGAACGGCTGCAAACATCCATACCAAGAGTGGGACTGGAACCCACAGACTCCAGTACCGAATGCCAGAGCCCTAGCCATTCGGCCATCATCCGGCAATTTACCATGAGGCTTTCTCACTCCACCAGAAGAGGTTAATTGGATAATGTACATGTATGCCATTAGGACAATCCGCGGTTTGATACACGGCTTGGCAGTCGATCGTTGCAGGCCCTTGGCGTTAAAATGAATAAACTCCTTTTGAAGTACCTATTACAGCAAACGTAATGGCCTGGAAAGCCTATCATCGTAGATTTTGGCAATATTTTACTATGCAGAGCAAGACTTAGTTACAATTCCTTAACAAAAAATTTGCCAATCAAAACTTTTTTGATTACAGTACCTATTAATAAAACGTTCAAACGTGCGTTAAATAGTACCCAAAGACCATTAGAACCCAAATAGTACCCAAAGTTGGGATTTCTCTTATTCATAACGAAATAACAACTCGTGACAATGAATAGTTTATAGACATGCAACACTTAATTTCGTTTACTAGGAAAAGTAGTTAATTGTTGGAATACAACTAAAGTTCTCATAGATAAATGCGACTACGGATTAAGTGACTTATAACAGTAGACCGTAAAAATTTCGCTCTACCATATCCCACTACATCCCCGGTATGTCCTACTTTTGCTTTTTTAGTTTCCAGGGAATTTGCCTTTCATACAGCTTTCTCATATTTTAAATTATTTTTTAACTTATAATCATATAAACGGTTCTACAGTCATCGTAGAAGTAGTCAATAATCAATGAATAGTCAGTTCCATATTCTGAGAATGACTCGCTGACTATATCCATAGCTAACTGCCCGCTGACTATTTATCCATGTTTATAACCCGCTGACTCCGTGCTGTTACACGTTCTCTTTTTATCCGTGTCTTCAGACAACTGACTATTTATACCTAACTGTTTCCCGCTGACTCTCTATATGTCTGGCTGTTACCCTCTTACTATTTCTTCGTGTCTACCACCAACTGACAATTAATCCGGGGCTTTTGTTAGTTGACTATTTACCCACGGTAGTCATCCGCTGACAATTTATCCGGGGCCATTATTCGCTTGCTATTTATCTGTGGCTATTACCCGCTTACTATTTACCGTCTTGAAGACCCCCTCCCCTCCAACCTAGTTTAAAACTCTTGGATGAATGTTTCTTTGCTCAGAAACTTAGTACCAGCATTTGACTTTGGTACCCTAACAATTTACCCAGGGCTATCCTCCGCTTGTTATTTATCTGTGGCTGTTACCCGCTTACTATTTACCGTCTTTGGGTACTATTTGGGTTCTAATGGTCTTTGGGTACTATTTAACGCACGTTTGAACGTTTTATTAATAGGTACTGTAATCAAAAAAGTTTTGATTGACAAATTTTTTGTTAAGGAATTGTAACTAAGTCTTGCTCTGCATAGTAAAATATTGCCAAAATCTACGATGATAGGCTTTTCCAGGCTTTTCCAAGCTAGAAAAGAAACTCAATGTCTAGTGTTGTTGCAAAAACCTATTCTCAGAAGCCAAAACATGTTTCTGGAGAAAAGAAACAAGAGGTTACTGTACATTTTGCAAATAGTGGATCACATCTGTTTGAGCAGCTTTAACCAAGTAAGAAGAGTCAGACGATGGTCGAATTGTTAAAGGGCTGGCATTCTGTTCCATAGTCTGCAGATCCAAGTCCCTTTGTTGACATGTATGTTTGGAATATGAACACGCAAATCGTTGAGATTTTGCATTAAAATAAAATCTTCTTGACGTCGCCAAAAGAACGTAGGTGAATAAGAAAAATCTGCGGGTTTGAGATTCATAGTTCAAAACTCTGGCCTTGGAAGTCGGTTATCGCAAACTTATCTTTTAAAGTCAATATAAACTCTACACAAATTCATCTTATGTTCCAATAGAATGTCTAACTTCTCTCGTGTTTCTTGAAATGTATAACTCGTGCGGAGAACGAAGCTCACCTTCGAGATAAATATGCAAAGCAGACAGCGTTGTGGTTGCGTAAGTCGCGAATTCAACTCCGAAGTTGATATGAAATGCACACGATTTCAGCAATTGTTCTACGCTGATAGGAAAATAAAATGTATTTCCCAAGGAAGTTTTGAAATAGAAAGATCATTTCCCTATCATATCTCTAAAAATACAAGGAATAGTAAATAACAGCGAGATTGTTAAGGCTACTGTGTACTAGCCCAATTGGAATCCCTCACCTCAGTGTTAACCTATGAAGAAATCCAAAAACAATACCCACCATGCCCGAAGGGATACGGTAAGTAATGATTGACGACTAGTCGTACGATGGCTTACAAACTTCAACAATTAAATTACATTTTTTACATAAATCAAAACAGCAAAGTTCAAAAGCCTCATAGCTCAATACACGAGAAAAACTCAAATACATCCATAATTACAATTAATCATATATATACATTTAATACGATTTATAAAATTACAATTGATACATAAAATACAAAATTTACTTTCATGTATAAATAACAAACCAGAACTATAAACTTAACTTTAAATCTAAAAACAGCACCCTTACAAACAATATAAGCATAACTATTAAGCACATAAAACATGTTCAAAAATATAAACGTCTTACAAGCAATTTAAACAAAGGCAATAAACTTATTGTATAAGCACATATACAACCCGTTGGCGTCACCTGTCTTCTTTCATGGCGCATCCTGAGCACTCTCGCAATAAGGGCGCCCTCAGTCGCCCTACTCCATGTACTATTTCAGTTGTCGATAAGCCGCCAAGGCACTTGCAGTGTGTCATAGAGCATTTATTCCCATGTTTTTATTAACTTGCTTTCTTGTGTGTTTGTGTGTGTGTTTGTCAAGTACAAATTTTTCAATCAATTTTTAATAAACTTCCCGACTAGCTAGACATTTGAAACTTTTAGAATAGCTCAGAACAGGATGACAATGCATTTTTTTAATACTTTGAACCATCTTTAAGCAGAATTAAATTAATTTTCAGTTATTTTCAGTTAATTTTGTTTTGTAGACTGTTGTAGCCATCTATTGGCCGGAACGGGAACGAAAATTTAAACGCAAGTTAACTTCCAGTTAACTTCATTTTCGTTCAAGTTAATGGGATAATTCATCAAAAAATTTTTTAAAAAGTATTTATTAATATATAGAATTGTCAAGTTTATATGATTCAACAGAAAATTTAAAAACATGGTGTATAAAAAGTTATTTTTATCTTGTATAACAGTTTACCAGCCGCCAAGGCATTTGCAGCGCGTCATAGCGCAATCTCTCTTTTCAATAAACTTTTGTTATTGTTTTCCCAATACAGTCCACTGTTCATTTTATTCAGACATCATGCATACCACTTACACAACCTATAACTGCAATTAGACATTTGTATACAATTATAATCAACTTTGCTAACAATTAAACCCATAGAGTAAATGTGTCTACTATTTAGAGCCTCTTAAATGCTGATAATCCAATAAAAATAGTATTTTCAGATAGGCTGAACTTTTCTGCATGTTGCAATAGGATTCATTTCATAAATTTCGTCCACCAAAGGAATTTAAGAGCGTTTAAAACACACTATACCAGATCCCCCCCCCCGAAAAATTAAATTAAAAATATTATTTGCATTTAAAAAAAAACGAAAAATGCCCCAAAGGGTAAAATTTCTTTCTCTATTTCGGAGTACATTAAAAAAAATTATCTTTCAATTCAAGTCGGCAATCCTTAGACACATTTTCTCCGTAGGTTATCATCGAGGCGAGCGAATCCAATAGGGTTAGTACACAGCAGCCTTAAAAAAATAACATTTCAGTTATATTTCATTGTGGCAGTAACCCGAGGGAATGAATATCAAATATCTAAATTTCTATTTATGTAAAAAATGTTTATACATGAAAAAAAAACCTCGTGATTAAGTAGAAATCTGCTGATCTCGTAGAAATTCCGGTTACACTGCCTTTGATTGATACGTTGCAGAAATACCTCCCTGATTCCTTTGAGCACGAAATATAAAACGCATTTGAAATGAGTTAATGTTATTTATCGTTGAAGTACGGGTAAAAGCTTGAAGGTTTTGAATACATTTTGTATTCTGCTTATCCAATTGTAGCTTAGGGGTACGATTTATTCTGCGAAAATGCATCAGGTCTGAAGAAAATTATTGTTTGTTAAATGGGGGATGAGCAGAACTTTAGAGGCACGTAAGAGATACAAAAAAGAAGCACGGAAAGATTTAACTTTAAAAATCTCATCTATTCAGAAAAATCACGTCTTTACAAAAGAGTATATCATTTTGAGAATGTAATGAAGTGAGACGTAACAAAAGCAAATGCAGAATCTTTTAGATAAAACCCATTTATTTGCTGCGTTATGCTTAATCTTTTTTTTTCTCGTTTATTCCTACTTTTGTAATAGGAATATAGCATGATATATGCTGATTGTACGCTGATAGAAGGAAAGCTTTATTTATTATTTTTAGTCTTTTAAAGGAAGATACCGACGAAGCCCCAGTAAATGTTTCATAACATGCCATTAAACAGCAACGAAAAGAACAGAAAACTGCTCGAAGCTGCGAGATGAAAACAAATTTGATGGAATTATATCTGAAAGCTTCCTGGCGGAACACAATTTCAGAAGTAGGTTTTTTTCTTTTTCTGTTGCGAACTATAGTGTTGATTTCCAAATGAAATTCACATTATAAATATTACGTAAAGCTCAAGATAGAGGTATAAGCTTATTTCGTGTTAGTAGCACAGCCGTGATACCTATTTACTCTCTATTTAGGTATTGAAAGACAAAACAAAATTGTCTCAATGAACTCTTTAGTAGGAGCGACTCCAGATAAAAGATATTATTTCTGTAGAGAGGAAACAAGTGCATGGAACGGATCGGAAATATTTTAAGATACTTCAGAAGTTTTAAATGATCATGTTGCCGTTACAAAAAAAAAAAATGAAATGAATACACAGTTTATTTTTAGAAAACTGACTCGTGTGTACAGATATTTCAACTGCACAGGAGTAAAATACAGACGTAGTTTCGAAGACATTAATAAGAATAAAATTATAAAATAATAGATTATATAAAGGTGTCCATAATTAAAGTCTCACTTTCAAAAGGATGCAAAAAAAGAACCACTAGTCAGAATGACTTCAAATATGAACTGAATATACTGGAAGAAGGGGGAAACGATTTGGCATAGAAAAAAAGTTCCAAAATGTATCAATAGATGGCGCTGTAACACTTTGGAAACATTTTCTGTATTATGACAAATCGTTTCCCCCTCCTTCCAGTATATTCAGCTCAAATTTGAAGTCATTCTGACCAGTGGTTCTTTTTGGCAGCCTTTTGAAAGTGGGACTTTAATTATGGACACCCTGTATATATATATATATATATATATATATATATATATATATATATATATATATATATATATATATATATATATATGTCATGAAACTAATTGTAAGTTAGGATAAAATAAGGAAAAGTAAGAAATTAAATACAACATCGTCGTTAGTGAGTAGAAAAGTCGATAGATGGCGGCATCAGCTTTTCGAACGATACCCCGCGGTCTGCGCCTGGCACCCGAGCGTCCCTTGCTCCTAGCGTCATAGAGAGAACAAAGACATTATCGTGGGATATTTCAATTCGAGCGAATCTCTTCGCTCGAATTCTAAGTCTTTTTGAGAGGGTGGAGGGACGAAATGGCTTACCGTATTTTTTGTCGGAGCTCTGGTTTAAGTGATCCTGGACTAAAGAAATGATGTCTTAAAGTTAATTTTTCGTCTAATTGTCCTCCATCGGACCACGACTGAACTCTTTTCTCTTCTTATAACGAATGAAGTGTAGCAACAGTGTCATATATATATATATACAGGGTGGTCATAAAAAAACTTTGCCGATATATGGACCTCTAGCGGCCATTCCTTTCAACCGATCGAGATGAGATTTCAGATATAGTTATTCAGAGGTATGACCTCGGGATTTTGAGAACGGGAACAAAGGGGTGCTCACGGTTACTGTTATAGGTACAGAAACTCGAAAATTTCGAATGGCAACGCCTACTTTTTCCCGTCGCAAAATGCTCAGCGCATGCGAAAACCCTAAACAGCGTTGGAACGGTGCGTGTATAACAAAAAAAGGACGCGTTATGCACGCACAAAAACAGCTCTGCGAACGGCGTACAAAAACTCGATCGGGGATCACGGAAAATAATTTGCATATGACAGAGGCAAGATACCAATCACTGATGACAGCACAGATCAGACGAAAGAAAACTTCTATGTAGATTACACATTTTCCACATGGGTGTCATTATCGTGTTTTTGTTGGTTGTTCGCAGAGCTGTTTTTTGTGCGTACATAACGCGCCCAATTTTTGTGAGACACGTACCGTTCCAACGCTCTTTAGGGTTTTTGCATGCGCTGAGCATTTTTCGATGGGAAAAACTCGCGTTGCCATTCGAAAATTTCGAGTTTCTATACCTAGAACTATAACCGTAAGCGCCACTTTGTTGCCGTTTACAGAATCACGAGCCTCTGGATAACTAAATCTCGAATCTCATCTCGATCGGTTGACCGGAAAAGCCGCTAGAGATCTATATATCGGCAAAGTTTTTTTATAACCACCCTGTATATATATATATATACACTCATGGCCAAAAAAATTAGCGCACCAAGAAATAAGTGCGGGATCGTAACGAAACTTGCAATGAAGGTACATGTCGGGGAGATAGGCAAATGATTAGAAATGCAGCGTGATTGCGCATTACGTATAGCCGGTAGAGGGTGTTGAACATCGTACTCTGTGGAGTATAAAACAGGTAACCGAAGCTTGTTTGAGTGTGCTGAATCATTTACAAAGGAAGAGCTGAGATAGACATGCCATTACGCCGTGTTCGAAAACAATATAAGCAGTTGTTGCAGTTTGAGAGGGGGAGAATCGTCGGGATGATGGAAGCTGGGTGGTCAGCTAGGCGAGTAGCTCGTCAATTAGGCCGCTCTGATTGTGTTGTGAGGAGGTGTTGGGACCAGTGGACCCGAGAGATGCCATCGAAGACCAGGCTCAGGACGCCCTCGACAGACCAGTCGTCGAGAAGACCGCCACATCGTAAGAAATGCACGCGTACAGCCAACTGCTTCATCGGCCGCCATTCAAGCACAGGTAGCACCTTCACTAGGGGCCTTTGTGTCTTCTCGAACCATACGAAGGCGCCTGGCTGAAGGACAGTTGGTATCGCGGCGCCCATTACGTGTGCTGCCCTTGACGCCCACCCATCGACGCCTCCGTTTGGAGTTTTGCCGCGCACGAGGAAACTGGACTGCAGCGGAATGGAACCAGGTCGTCTTTAGCGACGAATCCAGATTCAATCTCGGCAGTGATGACAACCGTGTTCGTGTGTGGAGAGCTCGTGGTGAACGCTTCAATCCTGTCTTTGCTGTAGAGCGACACATCGCTCCCACAGCTGGTGTGATGGTATGGGGTGCCATTGCCTACAATACACGGTCACCCTAGTATTGTTCCGTGGCACCATGACAGCCCAGCGGTATGTACATGAAATCCTGCAACCACATGTGTTGCCACTCATGCAACGGTTCCCAGGAGCCATTTTTCAACAAGACAATGCTCGGCCTCATACGGCAAGGGTGTCACAAGACTGTCTCCGCACTGTTACTACCCTTCCTTGGCCTGCCCGATCCCCAGATTTGTGTCCAATCGAGCATATCTGGGATCATTTGGGACGACGAGTTGGGCATCCCACGAGTTTGAACGAACTAGAGGCAAGGTTACAGCAAATATGGAACGAAATGTCTCAAGACATCATACAGAACTTGTATGACTCAATGCCCGATCGTATCGCATCGTGCATTCGCGCTAGAAGGGGTCCAACGGAGTATTAACTCCTCCGTTCTTTTGCCTTTATCTCTGAAATAAATTATCCTTTTTCTTTGATTTTCTTATCATTTACTTATATCAAAGTAGTCATTACGTATGTAAAATTTCGTTTCATTTTGACGAATCCTTCTTGGTGCGCTAATTTTTTTGTCCATGAGTTTATATATACTCTGTCACAAAAAATATATGCACCCAGAAGGAAACGATCTACTGTCACGAAACTTAACATGCATGTAGTGTATGAGGAGATGGGCAAATGATTACAAATTCAGAAGAACAGACCGTTTTATTAAGAAGATATGGCATGAAAAAGGTTACAAATCAGTAAGTAGTACATCCACCTCTGGCAGCTATACAAGCCGAAACACGGCGTGGCATCGAATCAACGCGGTCAACTATGACCTCCTGCGGAAGAACATGCCATAATCTTTGCAACTGGGCAGTTAATTCACCAGTATTCCGGGACGGCTGCAGTTGTCTTCCAAGCACGTCCCATACGTGCTCTCTTGGCAAGAGGTCTGGTGACCTGGCAAGCCATTGGAGTATGTCATATCCTTGAGGACATTGTTGGGAGAGTCGCGCAGTATGTGGACAAGCGTTATCTTGCTGATAAATGGCACCTGGGTGACTTGATAGCATAGGCAGTACAACTGGCGTTAAAATCTCGTCCACGTAACTCGCCCAGCGTGCCGGAAAAAGGCGTTGAAGTACGACTAGAGGTGATCGGGCGTCCCAACAAATCGCTTCCCATACTGTCACACCTTGTGTAATCGCCGTATGCCTCTCGACAACAAATGCCAGATCGGACCGATGGCCTGGCCGCCTCCAAACACGTATGCGCTGGTCATCAGCATTGAGACTGAATCGGGATTCATCGCTGAAGATCACACGACTCCAGTCGGTCACATTCCAGCTTGCCCGAGGTCTGCAAAAATCCAATCGACACTACCTATGATGTGGGATCAGTGGTAGGCGTCTTAATGGACGTCGGCTCCTTATACCTGCGTCTGCCAGTCGTCTCCGAATGGATTCCCTTGATACCACCGGATGTCTGGAAGGTGGTAAATGGCGTCCAACCGATTCTACAGACGTTGTTGGTGCGGACGTGGCCGCTGTTATGATAGCCTGTTCCTCACACGCATTTGTGTTCCTGGGACACCTTGACCCTCCGCGACGGTAGACTATCCCTTCCGGGATCCATTGTTGCCAACACCGAGCAACTACCATATCGCTCCGACCGAGGTGGCGGCCGGTATGCCTGTTCGACCAACCTGCTTTTCTGAGGCCTACTATAGCCCCCTCTCAAAGTCCGACAATTGTTCATACTGTCGCCGGTTATGTCTCAGAGGCATCTCTAGTCACAATATCGTCCATCCAAGTCGACAGATTTGTTTGAATAACCCTATGGCACGAGCAATCATGCTTTTAATCTCTCCCAGCTGCGCATCTTATATGCGCATAGCGAGCTTACCCTTGTTTTATTGGCATCGAAATTGTAATCATTTGCATATCTCTTACCAGACTACATTCCTGGCAAGTTTCGTGATAATAGCTCGATTTCTTCTGGGTGCATATATTCTTTTTGAGTGTATATATATATATATATATATATATATATATATATATATCTGTGGTTTGGTACAAGAAGTACGTAAGTCAGTTTTCTCTAAGATGACTTGGGTACTTCTTACATTGAAAAAAAGAGACATAAGCAAACAAAGCCATTATGGAGAAAACTGACCTAGTCTGGATTACTTCCGTCTAGGGGGGGTTAGACACAACAGTATATATATATATATATATATATATATATATATATATATGTACTGGTGAACGGCGATTTTATGTATGAATGGGAAATTATGTATATTAAATGGGGGATATCTGCACTTGGTGTGTACTTGACCTCAGTCGATGAATATGAGGCATACGAAAATGAAGACAACATGACATATATTAGTAAATTTTTCAATCAATGGGATCTGACTGCATGGCAATACTCTGTACAAGCTTAATTGTAATATATATATCGAGAAAATCTAAAAAAAAACATTTTGTGTCGTGCATATTGGAATAATCAGAAATAATCATCAATCGAATAAACGCCACGAACACTATTCCTACATCTTTTACAATGGAGAAGAATAACCTCTTTTAATCACTAGTGACATAGGAAAATTTCCGAAGTTAAAGGAGATTCCACGAATTGATTTTCGACTGATAAATGGCTGAAACTTTCTTTAAACGCAGTATGAACACAAGCATTAAACTCATCTCAAAAGAAATTTCGGTCATTTGTCTTGGGATTTGTATGAGCTTTCGAGATTTGAATGATTTTTGATGTCAACATTCTACTGGAAGAAATGATATGTAACTACGAAATCGTTAAAAGATATGGATGGTTAACTTTAAAAGGATTTCTATTTGGTTACGCAGGGTTTTTAAAATTCTGTAGGAAATGGGAAAATTAAAACGGGCACCGGAAATCAATCTTATACTTATGACTTCATTTTCCAATAAATGGCTTTATTTTGTTTTTTGGGAGTAAAATGAATTGAGGCAGTTGCAAATGACGTCGTTTTGTTTCGGAGGATTTATTCGCCGCGTTTCTGAATATTTGCTTAACGTATTTGCTATGTTTGGAGATAAAATTTGTGGAGTTGCATTTTTTTTCGGGACTAATTACAAATACTTCACAAAGGCTGAAAGGAAAATTAAGAAAATGCACTTTACGAGATTTTCTACCATAAATGTATTGTTATTTAACATTCAAAACAGTATTATAGAATTATTCCTGGAACGGTCAACATATTCGTCTTGACCAAGGTATAAAAGCAATGAGTACATAGGTACAAAGACGGATCCCGTTGTAATATATAGCTATACGAAATTACTGTCATCAATAACTCAAAAATTTTTTTAAAACGTCGTCATTATATAATAAATATTTGAGCACTGACTTTTTATAATTATATAAGAAAAGTTTTTTAGCAACATAATTTTTTTAATATTATACTAGTTGTTTAGTCGGCGTTGCCGGGATAATTTGGATATCATACTTTTTACCCCTTCTCAACCCGTCCCCCCTCTCCCCCTTTCCCCCAATGCCGATGAGTGCCGATGAGTGCCGACAAGGTGCACACATCAAACGGATTATTGGTAAATTCGATATCGATATTGCGAGGTTTTATTACTGAGGAATTAATTCGATATCGCGAGCTTTAATTGCGTAGGAACTAATTCGATATGCTAGGTTTCATTACGGATGAATTAAATTGATATTGCGAGGTTTATTACGGAGGAATTAATTCGATATTGTGAGCTTTAATTACGGAGGAATTAATTCGATATGCTAGGTTTTATTACGGAGGACATAATTCGATATCCAAGGTTTTATTGTCGAGGAATTAATTTGCTTTTACAAGATATTTTTGTGGGAGGATTAATCCGATATTGCAGGGTTTTATTGTTGAGGAATTAGTTAGATATACCGTAATATTATTACGGATAAATTTATCCTGGTTACCGTGGATAAAATCAAAATTAAAAGAGAAAGAAAACGGCAATCATGTAATCTCTCATCTAAATATTATTTCAGATGAGAAAACCGATAGTTTGATGGAAAAATTCTTTTGTACTTATACATTCAAAGAGACAAACAACCTTGAAGACAAAAGAATTGACAAATAGTTATAGACAAATGGAATTCTACACTGTGCATACTCTTTATCTTTTTAAATTAATTAAAATTTTACGCCTACATCACCACCTAGTTACCGGACAACAGATTTTCACTTATTCTAAGACATAAGAAGATTAAAAACAGGTGACATAGATTAATTTTCGTATGTAAAATATCCTATTATAGTGGCTGCGTTCTAAGCTATTTTGTCAGTGAATGAAAAACATTTTTAACTCTCTCTGCTGCAAATCTCTACATTAATTAAACATGACTCGGGAGGAATAAGAAAAAAACTAACAAAACTAATTAAAATGATTTTGCCAACAATGATCTCTTTCTTTCTTTCAAAAATAATCTAGTTTCAAAGAAGTTAATATTTCACTGCCACTAATCAACGTTGTTTTATAGAGAACCGTAATTAATTAACGTTTGGCAAATGCGTTCTTATAAGTCAAAATACGAGGACATTAATTGGATTATATCTTAAAATACTCCCCATCACAGAATTTTTTTTGTGATTGCTTCTGACGTCCAGAGAACGTAAGGTTATGAAGTAAATTGTATTATTTTTAATTAGCAGTTGATTATCATGAGATGAAAATAATTCTTGGGAGATGCAAGCAATATCATTATCAGCGACAGAACTGACGACTAAACAGTAATAAGCTTTAATTCAGAAGGAGAAGAAATATTATGCGATGCCCGGGATGCATCCCAAGAAAGGATTAAAGAATTTTAGTTAAAATTTTTTAATTATATGTTCTTAAAGCGTATTAATGTGTATATCAAAATGGCCGCACTAATAATGGTGAAATACAAGTCCATGTATACACCAATAAAAAAAAAGTTTATAAATTATTTCTCAAATCGATAATTTAATAATTTTACTTTCACAGAACTTTATAAAAAGGGATGATTGTGCGAATATACCAAAATTCAAATTTTTCTATTGCTTGTGAAATCTGGCATAGCGATTTTTTATTAAATCAATATTTTTTTTTATTTTGGGTAGCATCTGTTGTATATATAGCTCTGTCGATCAGTGTTCATCTAGGAATCTTTTAAAAATCATGCATGTGCTTTGATCCACAAACTAAATTTAAAAATTAATATCAGTAATTATGTTTGCAATTATTAATGTTATCAGAAATTGAATATTTCTCTTGAATTGTTAAGAATCCAGTTCAATTTGGTCCTTTTTTTATAATATGTGATGTACTTTACATTTTATATATTTTTTCTATCATTTACTTTATCATAATTTATTTTCTTTTACATTATGTACATTTTAAAATAATTTTAAAACTTAAATTTTTTTCTTTTGCAATATATATGTAATAAATTAAATATTAGGCCCTCCATTCTATCAGTTAAATTCCCTTTCCTAAATCCAATCCCCAGTAACATTACTTTAGCGCTTTAAAAACCCATAGCAACAGGACTTCCCATAAAATAGCAAACGTTGCATTTCTACACGTGTATACGTCCCGAGAAAGGCGTGAGTTCGCATCGCCAGCCCGAAATTCCGCTGACATTTCAAAACAACAGCCACATGTATCTCGCTTCTAGCGCGTAATGTTGAAAGGTGATATTGCACTTCGCTCCGAGCATCTGAAATGAAAGGACGTATGTTACTATCGCTCCTAATAAAATGATTCGACCCGACTGCTTCAAAATTTAAATTCTTTCAGGCTGAGTCTAGCTCCAGCCATGTAAATTTGAGCTAGTTTTCCTTTTCAGGTTGCATTTTAAGAACGAGATGTAATGATTATATTACATAGAGCCGAAAGCGATTCTTCATGTGCGTATCAACCTCAACGGACTTCGAATCCATTGCCTTGGACTATGTGTGTGCGCGTGAAATACCGACCTTGAGAGAAGCGCAATAGGAGTTCGCCAGCGTAGCACTTGAAAATGAAATGACCTAGTTTTGATTTCCCTTTTCGAAAATGACATCGAAAGATTTAAATAAAAAATTGGCTGATCATCGTGACTCTGACCAACCTGAAGAAAAACAAGGGGATAATTCTGGAGTTTACGACAAACAATTATTGGAAAACAGTGCTATATCTTCACCAAATCAATTAGGTAATCTTCCAAAATTCAATCCTTGTGGAATGGTCAAAATTAATAACTGGTTGAAATTCTTCGAGAAAAAGACTATTGAATTGACGGAAGAAGAAAAACTACAAATATTTCCGGATTTTCTATCGGACGAGGCTTTGGAATTTTACATCGAAAACCTAATAGAATCACAAAAGTGGGATGAAGTTAAAATAAAAATCAGTGACTATTTCTCAGAAGAAAAACAGTTTTCATTCGAAGATTTCAGCAGGTTGAGCCTTTCTGGAAGTCAAAATATAAATGATTATTTTAAAAAGAAAATTAATATCGGTAAAGCATTAAAACTTGAAGAAGAAATTTTAATTGAAGGTCTCACAGACGGATTGCCGACAAGATACAGGGATTTATTTTTAATAAGTAACGTTGGTACAACTACTGAGTGGATTTCCCTTGCGAGGAAAATGATCAACAGCTACGAAGATAGGAGGAAAGATCACCATAATAGAGACATGCACAATCAGCAGTCCGGTTTTCGCAGACCGTTCGATCGGCGAGATGACTATGACAGATTCCCACAACACGAGTCACCTAGATTCCGGCACCAACAACCGCGACCATGGCATAGATGGCCCCAGAATTTTCGAGAAGAGGAACGTCCTAGGACTCGGTTCCAGTCTCCACAACATGCAAACAACTATAACAGCAACATGACAGAACAGTGACAATGACGGATGTTCACCATACACCTAAAAATTGGTACTGAACTGATTATCGGCCTGATAGATACTGGTAGCACCATTAACATTATTTCTCGAACTGTATATGATAAAATTAAATATTATGTGAAAATTCTTCCATCGGACAATTCACAGGTCAGTACCCTCTCAGGTAAAATAAAAACTGATAAAATAATTTCTACAAAGTGCCGAATCGGTAAGTTGAACAGATTTGTTAATTTTTATGTTATTGAAACAAATTTAAAGTATGCAATTTTATCGTCGGAAATTATTAATCTATTTAAAATTAATTTGGATTTTAAAAATTTTTGTGTTTACCAAGGAAAAAATAATATTTCATCTACTTTGTCTTTGGAAAATGTTACTAATAATTGCTATATATTTTTAACATATGATAATCCTAATGTGCCACATACTTGTTCTCATAATACTATAAATCTTGATACTAAATATAATAGAAATTGTGATACTCGTTTTTATAAAATTGAAAATGAAAATAATGTTACTGATGATGAAAGTGTTCAATTGAACAAAATATTGAATGAGTATAATAATATTTTCGCGAAAAATAAATATGATGTTGGATGTATACGTCTTGAACCACAAAGAGTAATTTTGAACTCTGAACTACCAATTTCCCTTCGTCCATACAGGGCGTCCCCAAAAGATAATGCCGAAATTAAGAAGCAAATAGACGAGCTTTTAGCTGCAGGTTTAATAAAAACATCTCATTCACCCTATGCTTCCCCAATTACTTTGGCTTACAAGAAAGATGAAAATTCAAAATCCAGAATGTGTATCGATTACCGAAAACTAAATAGTATTACAAAAACGGACTCGGAACCAATTCCCCGAATCGACGCAGTTTTAGATCAACTAACCAATGCTAAGATTTTCTCCACCCTTGATCTCGCGAGTGGCTACTGGCATATTAAACTAAATGAAAAAGATACAGAAAAATTAGCTTTCACTTCAAACTTTGGCTTATATGAATGGAAAAGATTACCTTTTGGTTGGAAAAACGCTCCTGCCATATTCCAAAGAACACTCAGACAAATTTTAAATAAATACCAAATTAAATTTGCGCTCAACTATTTTGACGATATAATTATGTTTTCAGACTCTTTCGAAGAACACTTAGAGCATTTAAAAACTATTTTCTCGATTTGTGAAAAAGAAAACATAAAATTGAAATTTTCAAAATGCCAATTTGCCCAAACAAAAATAAAATTTTTGGGATATGAAGTGGAAAAGGGATGTTATCACCCGAGTAACGCTAATATAGAAATTATTAAGAAACTTCAACCTCCCAGGAATGTTAAAGACTTACAAAGATTTTTAGGTAGCGTAAATGTTTATAATAAATTCATTCCCAACTATGCTAAATTAAGAGTACCATTGAATAAATTATTGAAGAAAGACACTAAATTTGAATGGACGGATGATTGCCAAAAAGCTTTTCAGGATTTAAAAGACGCTCTAATATCTAAACCTGTTTTATCTATTTATAACCCAAATTACCCATGCCATATTTTCGTGGATGCGTCCGGACAAGCGGTAGGCGCAATTTTAAAACAACAACACCCTGATGGAAGTTTGCATCCCATAGCCTATCATTCTCGAAAACTTAGAACCTATGAACAAAATTATGCCATTACCGAGCTGGAATGCTTGTCAATTATTGATGCTGTTGATAGATATTATTGTTATTTACATGGGACTCATTTTACCGTTCATACGGATCATGCTGCACTTGTCTGGTTAAAAAGTATTAAACACCCAACTGGACGATTATTCCGATGGTCACTTAAACTTTCCATGTACGATTTTGACATTAAATATAAAAAAGGTTCTACAAATTATGAAGCCGATATGTTAACTAGAAACCCAATTTCTCACCATGTAACTTTACGTGAACGTGACCCATTGTTGACATTGCAAGAAATCGAGCATCATCAAAATTTAGATAATGTAAACGGTAAGAAGTTTAAAAAAGTTAATAATGTATGGACAATTAAAAAACAAGGTTTAATGAAAATTGTTGTGCCCTTTTCTTTACGTTTAAAATTATTAGAAAAAGCCCATGTTAATTATGGACATTTAGGAGTTTCGGCAATGTTAAATCTAATATCCCCTCAATATTATTGGATTGGAATAACTAAAGATGTGAGTAACTATGTGAAACATTGTGAAGTATGTCAATTAAACAAGAAGTCTAGACAGATTGCTAAACAGAGAACTATAAGAAATCATGAAGTAAATAAAGAAAGATATGACACTCGTTTTGAGGAATTTAAATTTAAGGTAGGTGATATAGTAATGTACGAAGAGTTTCGTTACCCAAATACTCCTAAACTTACTCCCCCTTATTCTGGTCCATATAAAATTTTGAAACAAATTTCTAGAGTAAATTTTGAAATTAACAGACCCAATTCCCTCACTAAGAAAACCTCGGAAATTGTACACTGTACCAGATTAAGACCTTTCAACCCTGCAGATAATTTTCGATTAGCAACTAGAAAAAGTAAAATTCCTATTTTAATAACAGTAAACCCCAAAACGCCCAAGATCCCAAGTAAAAATTAATAGTGTTAAGAAAAAAAAAACCTATCTATGATGATTGTCGTAACCTGGCGTGGTTCTTTTGTCATGTACAACTGGACACATAAAATCTTCATTCGTAAACACAAAGACGAACGTTTATTGACGCAAACAAAAACACTCACACAAAACAACAGGATAGGAATAAAACAGAGACGTTCGTAAGGGGTCAGGCTACCGCTTGTCGGTATGACCTGCGTGATTGAGTTTCTCCATTCAACTGAACTTAGGATGCGCTGTACCGATAAATGGCGACAGGGTTATGCGCATGAGAGGCGGAGGGGCGCTATCATAGCCTCGTCCCTGACACCTCCCCTCTAAAAGATTTGATTGGGTCTTCTTGAAGACAAATCAAATTGCTTCTTACATATATATATATACCATCACATTAACAACATTCACCTTGATAACAAACATGTATGAGAAATAAAAAAAATGAGACATGAGATTATTAAAAGCATAACACATAAACAAATAAAAAAAAATGAAACCCATACTTTAAAAGGTTTTAGACATTAACTGATAATTAAGCTTCATATGCAAGGCACTAAACATACTAAATTTTTAAAAAAAAATTGAGCTAAAATATTTAACTTTTGAGAACTAACAAACTAAATAAAGGTTTAAAATAAGAATATACCAATACTAATCATTTCAATCAAACATAAGAAAAAAAAATTAAACAGCTTTTCCATCATCTGCGAGATACATCTACTATTTCCTGGAAAAGACAAGACATATAGGATTAATAATAAAGAAAAATAAATTGTTCATTAAAAGTCATTCAGATCATGAAAAGTCATTAATTATCTTCCCAGTGATCGGCTTTTAAACGTGACAAGGAATCAGCATTCAAGTGTTCTTTTCCTTTACGGTAAGTAATCGTGGCATGAAAACGTTGTAAAGCAAGAGACCATCTTTGAAGTCGGGGGCTTTGGGATGCACAGTTCGTAAGGAACTTCAAAGGATTATGATCACTGACGATTATAATTTCTGAGCCGAATACATAAGTCTCAAACTTCTTTAAAGCAAAAATTACGGCATAAGCTTCCTTTTCGATTACAGCGTACTTTTCTTGAACTTCAGTCAGTTTCTTGCTTGCAAATGCAATAGGATGTTCGATGGCCTGTTCATCTTTTTGAGCTAAACATGCTCCTACAGCATAAGAAGATGCATCTGCGTATATTATGAAGGGTAGCTTGAAATTCGGGGAATAACACTTAGGGGCATTACATATTGCTTTCTTAAGATTAACAAAAGCAACATCATGTTCGTTTAGCCACACAACATCGTTTGGAGCTCTTCGTTTAGTTAAAGTAGTCAAAGGACGAGCAATATCTGAAAAGTTTGGAACATAAGCTCTATAATAAGATAATAGTCCTAGGATACTTCTTACATCTTTCTTGGTTTTAGGCGGCTCTAAATTCTGTATAGCCTGCACTTTTTCAGGATCTGGTTCGTGTGATCCGGAACCTACGATATGACCAAGAAATTTGATCTTTCCTTTAGCAAAGTCACACTTTTGAAAATTAATAGTAAAGTTAGCTTCTTCTAGGGTCGTCATAACTGCGTCAAGATGTTTGAGATGCGTATTCCAATCATCTGAATAAATCGTAACATCATCAATGTACGACTCGGCGTACTCTTTGTGCTTAGAAAGTGTCTTATTCATAGTTCTTTGAAATGTAGCGGCAGCGTTACGTAATCCAAAGGGAAGGACAACAAATGCATACTGTCCTCGGTGCGTGACGAAAGATGTTAAGTCCCGGCAATCAGGGTTAAGCTTTACTTGCCAGTAACCTTTCAGTAAATCTATGAGAGTGATGTACTTTGCTTTAGACACTTGATAAATTAAGTCCGTAGCATTTTTCATCGGAAATGAGTCTGTTTCAGTCTGGGAATTCAAGTATCTGTAATCCACACATAACCGAACAGTTCCGTCTTTCTTCGAGACACATACAACTGGATGTGCATATTCACTTTCAGAAGGTACAATCAGTCCCAGTTGTAATAATTCTTCAATCTGGCGATCGACTTCTTCCTTCAAAGCTTCTGGGATTCGAAATGGCTTTTGCTTCTTCGGTACACTTCCTGGTTTCAATTTGATGTTATGCTCTCCAACGTGAGCAATTCGTGGAACACCTGACCTAAGGCTGGAATGTTTCCGAAGGATCTTTATAACGTCCATTCTCTTGCTAGGTTCTAAGTGTGTCAGGTCCACTTCGGGATCAGGGTCTAAATGAGTGATCCTGGGGACGTTTTCAATTTCTCCAAAGTCAACATCAGCATCATAAATAACACCGACATTGTTAGCTGATGCCTGGAATTCCCTTATCTTATTGGCATGGATATGTCTAATGCCATTATCAGGTAGTTGCACCAAATAACTGTACGTGTTTTTCCTTTTCACAATCGTAGCCGGCCCGGTCCATCGTGCATAGACTTTATTGTCACTATCTGGAATTAGGACAATTACCTTGTCTCCTTCTTTGAATTCTTTATGACGGGTCTTCCTATTACGATAGTGTGCATAGGCTTCCTGTTTTCCTGCAGCAGTGAGACCAGCATGTTCTGCAGAATTCTCTAATTTCGTCTTTAAATTGTTTAAGTAATCAGTAACTGATTTCAACTGTCCAAGGGGAATCAAGGTTTCATCGGTCCAAGTTGACTTTAAAATGGACAGAGGTCCTGTTGGTCGTCGACCATAGAGCATTTGAAACGGGCTAACTCCAGTGGTGGCGTTTGGAACTTCACGATAAACCCATAATAAAAAAGGAATATGCTTGTCCCAGTCTTCCGAATATTCTCTCATCGTATGATGAATCATCCCTTTTAGAACAGCATTAAAACGTTCAACAAGTCCATTCGAGCTTGGGTGACCTGGGGTCGAGAATCTAGGGCATGACCCAAGTCTCTTCAAAAATTCTTTCGTCAAAGCTGACGTAAAGTTGGTTCCTTGGTCCGTCGCAACCATTTTGGGTATTCCTGTACGTGTAAAAATCTGTAGTAAGGCGTCGCATGTAGATTTTGCTGTCACAGTCTTCAACGGAATCGCCTCTGGCCATCTAGTGCATTGATCCACGGCACAAAGAACGTACTTGAAGCCTCGGCTACTTGGTTCCATGGGGCCTATTAAATCGACATTTATCACTTGAAACGGTTCATCGGGACGTGAAACTGGTGTGATTGGGACTTCATCAAATGGGCGTTTCTTGGCTTGAAGCTGACAGGCAACACACGAGTTACACCATTCTTCTATGTCCGTCTTCATACTAGGCCAGTAAAAGGAGTACTTAAGACGTTCGGCCGTTTTCTTTTTCCGTAAATAGCCTCCCCATAAACTAGAGTGAGCAAGCTCTAACAACCGTTTTCTACGAGACGTTGGAACTACTAATTGATCTACGCGTTCACCTAAAATTTTATCTCGGTGGTACAAAAAATTGTCAACCACATAGAATCGATTAATTCCTTTCTGGGCATCTTGCCAACATGACTGTAAACTTTTATCATCCTTTTGTTCGTTTCGAAACTTTTCTGAATCAGATATTTCATTTTGATCATTCTTGTTAACGGAATCATCCTTACTTACGTTCTTAGACATAGTTGCACAACATTCAATAGTACTCTCGACAATACTCTCGACTAAATCATTACATTTATACACATTACCAGCAACTGAAATATTACTTAAGTTCTCACTTCTATCATCATAAAGCATTTGTAGATTAAAATCACTATCTTCTATCAAATAAAATGCAACATTATCTGGAGTATCACATTTCATTTCATTATTCTGCAATACCTTTTCTCTACCACTTCCGTTTTCATTAAAAATTAAATTTACTTCTTTGACGTTACAATTTAATTCATTTAAAGCACTTACAGACAACAATAAATCATTTGACAACGTAGGTACCATAGCACATGTTATATAAATGGGTTCTTTAAATTTTAAATCATCTTCTACCTTTGTTAATGGTAAATTAATTAATGGTGCTCTTAAACTCTGGCCGAAAGCACATGTTAACTCTACACTGCCATGAGGTGTTTTATACTTTTCGGGTACTAAACTACTTTTGACGACAGATATTTGCGTTCCAGAATCTGCAACACCGATTAGAATATTAGAATCTACTTTCAACTTAATCATTGGCAAAGTGTCAACAAAACTTATTTCGTTTTCGTTTTCCGGGCTTACTTTAAAGTACTTGTCAGACGAAATGCGAGCGGTTAAAATACTATCATTTTTGACATCTTTATCTTTACCCCTTTCATAATTAACGTGTAACAAAGTTCCATGATATTTTGACTTACATGAACCACATCGTTCTTTCGAATTGCAGTTTTTAGTTCTACAGCCCAATTTGTAACAGACAAAACAACGTTTCGCTTCTTTTAACTTTTCTTTTTTTTCCGTGGGAGTCAGCGGGCAACATTCAATCTCATGTGATTTATTGCAAAATAAACAACCCGATTCTCGAGCATCAACCACAGATACCCGATTCACCCTCTTTGACTCATCAATGCTATGCGGTTTGGCCTTGAATGGCGCCCTATATGTATAACAACTGTCGTTCCAACGCGAAAATTTTCCGCCATTTTTTCCTGCGTCTAAATAAGCAGAATTTAAAGACTCTGTACGTTCCCGGCTTTCGATTTCAATTCTCAAAAAATCAATTAAATCTTCTACATCAAAATTATCGTCAGACCCTTTTTGCGCGAATATTCCAAAGCTATATCTTTTGGTATAGATTTCATCAATAAGGGAACTAATAAATTTCCAAATGTTTCTGTTTTGACATTCAGGGAGTTTAAAGAACGTATTTGTATGTTAGCAGTGTCATATAATTCTCTTAATGCATAAATGTCACTCGAATTCTTAACCGGTTTTAGATTTAAGAGTTTTTGCATATGCATGCTAATCAAAATATCTTTTCGATTAAATTTGGCTTTCAGGAGCTTGATTGCTTCATCGTAATTCTCTGGGGTCAACGAAAATCCCTCAACGACTTTTAAAGCTGAACCTCCAAGTAAACTTATCAAGTAATTAAACTTATCAATCTTCGATAAATTCTGGTTTAGTTCTATTGACGTGTTATACGAATTATAAAATGTTTGCCATTCATATGGGTTGCCGAAAAATTTGTTCATTACAATTTTGGGCAGTCGAACACTTAGTTGTGGGGAAACATTTTGTTCATCGCTTTCTTTCTGTGAAGAAACGCTAGAATCTGTAGAATTGTCAATACTATTTTTCCCTTTCAGAAATTTAGAACCTCGGTACTTCCATCTTATTATTGTATCTTCGTATTCTTGAACTGTTTCAATTTCGGTTTCGATTTTATTTTCATCTATGAGTTCACAAATTTTACTATCTAAATCAGACAAATTTTTAGATTTTAACCTTAGAAATTCTAGCTGCTCTTCGACATTTTCAACATTGTTCTCAGCAATAGCAGTTTCAATCAATGAAGTAATTCTAGTGACGGCAGTTCGAACGATTTTTCTTTCTTTCTTAAATTTAGATAGCATTATTTTAAGATCATCGTTTGTTTTTGTTACGTTTTGAGCATTATTTACATCATCGTCCGCCATCGTTGCATGCATTAAATATGGATAACTTAAAGCTCTTACCTTAAAAAAGCTTCTCAGATGAACGTGTTTATCATTCAGTATATCCGTAAAAGTAAGTCCAGTTTATTTACATGACCCCTCTATATGACACCAATCTGTCGTAACCTGGCGTGGTTCTTTTGTCATGTACAACTGGACACATAAAATCTTCATTCGTAAACACAAAGACGAACGTTTATTGACGCAAACAAAAACACTCACACAAAACAACAGGATAGGAATAAAACAGAGACGTTCGTAAGGGGTCAGGCTACCGCTTGTCGGTATGACCTGCGTGATTGAGTTTCTCCATTCAACTGAACTTAGGATGCGCTGTACCGATAAATGGCGACAGGGTTATGCGCATGAGAGGCGGAGGGGCGCTATCATAGCCTCGTCCCTGACAATGATTAAGACTACCCAACTGTGACTCAAATAACTACCTGACTATGACTCCGATAATCCTACGATATTTTGATAACCCAATGAAGACTGTTGACGCAGACTGTTGATGAAGAAAACCTAACTTTGATGGATTTAGATGCCTACCTAAATTTCGTAGTTATTCATATTTAGAGAATTTTTGATGCTAGTTTGCTTTCCACAAATTACCATCTGAATTATTTTAAAAGAATATTTATTAAAAAGAAAATGTTGATGTGCTAAGTTAAAGAAAAATTTTGTCAATGTTAGGGCTAACATGACATGTCACAGGTTAGCCCTAATTTTGCCAAGTATGTTGATGATCTGAGTTGTTATTTTTGTTGACACCGGAGAAACCTTTTCCAGCACAAGGGGTAGTTCCTCCCGCAGAGGGATGAGCCTCTTGCTGTCTTTGCATCACAGCACCCTCGTGATCACTAACAATCTTTCACGTTGGACATCACAGAGGATAGCCCATTTCACCTCCAGGTTTGTCACTGATGTCATGATTGGTACCAATGATTTTAGAATTTGAATATTTTGAAGTGAAACAAGTGACGATGTTAAAGCACATAATATTTTTGAATAATACCTAATATGAAAATGATGCCCATTTACTTAATTAAGAATTTATAACAAGTTGTTTTGAGTTGTTTAATTTATGATCTTATGTATTGTTAAAAAACTTGACAGGTATCTAAATCTATGCTGTAATTGAAGTGAAACTTTCAGAATAATATAAGAAATCCAATTTTGTAATAATATTGTCTAAAGTAATGTTGTTTTGAACTTGAACTTATTGAAATATCTTCTGAATTATACGTTGTGAATTATTTTAAAATTTATGTAAGTATTCGAGATTAGGAATATGAAAAATGGAGATCGATGAATGATAATTGGTGTAAACGATGAAGTTTTGAAATCATGTGTAAAATGTAAACACTGAATATAAACCACATACAATAAGGACTTATTTGATAAACAATGTATAACGACTTGAATTTAAACTGAGCTTAAGGACTCCAAGAATTATACGTTATTCTAGGACTCATTATTGAATGAAGAACTTTGATTTAATTAAAAAGTTATTTAGATTATATTAGCCAATAATATTTCAGTTATTTGAATGTCATTGCACATTGTATAATAATTATAAACTTATTGCATACTATGTTAATTCCATATATTTTGAATGTTCAATATAAATTTCATTGTATATGTCTTTAATTTCATATATTTTGTGTAATGGTGCAACGAAGTCATAAGAGTGAGTTTAGTATTATAGTAAAGATTCAAGAGATTTAACTTTGGATTTGTTTCGGTGAAGTTAATTTATGATGGGTTATGGACAAAGCTCTTGACTCTGTAACCTTGATGTGTTCTAATTCTCACCCACCTTGCTGTTTATCGTGACTTCTTTCCACCAATGTTGCATTCAGAGACATGTAATTGTGTAATGTAGTTAATTTTGATTATATTTGATTGTAATTGTACTCACTTTATTATATAAGAGTTCATTTGTATATTTTTTGTGAAAATGTCACCTTTCAATGTGACGATTTTCCCTTTTTCGGGGGGGATTTGTAATAAATTAAATATTAGGCCCTCCATTCTATCAGTTAAATTCCCTTTCCTAAATCCAATCCCCAGTAACATTACTTTAGCGCTTTAAAAACCCATAGCAACAGGACTTCCCATAAAATAGCAAACGTTGCATTTCTACACGTGTATACGTCCCGAGAAAGGCGTGAGTTCGCATCGCCAGCCCGAAATTCCGCTGACATTTCAAAACAACAGCCACATGTATCTCGCTTCTAGCGCGTAATGTTGAAAGGTGATATTGCACTTCGCTCCGAGCATCTGAAATAAAAGGACGTATGTTACTATCGCTCCTAATAAAATGATTCGACCCGACTGCTTCAAAATTTAAATTCTTTCAGGCTGAGTCTAGCTCCAGCCATGTAAATTTGAGCTAGTTTTCCTTTTCAGGTTGCATTTTAAGAACGAGATGTAATGATTATATTACATATATATATATATATATATATATATATATATATATATATACATACACTGAAGAGCCAGAAAAATTGATACACCTGCCAAATATCGTGTAGCCCCCCCCCCCCCCACGAGCACGCAGAAGTGCCGCAACATTACGTGGACTCAACTAATGTCTGTATGTATCCTAGAATCAATTCGCACCATGAATCCTGCAGGGCAGTCCACAAATCCACAGGAGTGCGAGGGCGTGGAGATCTCATCTGAACAGCACTTAGCAAGGCATCCCAGATATGCTCACTAATGTTCCTGTCTAGGGATTTTGGAGGACAACGGAAGTGACTAAAGTCAGAAGATGGATCCTGGAGCCACAAGGTAGCAACTCTCGTTGCGTGGGGTGTCGCATTGCCCTGTTGGAATTGTCCAAGTCCGTCGGAATGCCCAATGGACATGAATGGGTGTAGATGATCCGAAAAGATATTTATATACCCGTCACCTGCCAGTGTTGTCTCTAGACGTATCAGGGGTCTCATATCACGCGAGCTGCACACGCTCCATACCATCACAGATGATCCACAAGCTTGAACAGTCCTCTGTTGGCATGTACGGTCTATGGATTTACAAGGTTGTCTCCATACCCGCACACATCCATCCGCCCGATACAACTGGAAACGGGACTCGTCAGACTAGACACCGTGTTTCCAGTCATTAACAGTCCAATGGAGATGTTGGCGAGCCCAGGCGAGGCGTAAAGCTTTGTGCCATGCCGTCAACAACGGTACACGAGTGCGCCTGCGGCTCCGAAAGCCCTGATCAAAGACGGTCCGTTTAACAGTTCGTGCGATGACACTTGTTGATGCCCCACCATTAAAATCCGGAGCAATTTGAGGAAGTGTTGCATGTGAATCTCGTTTAAGGATTCTCGTCAGTCGTCGACGGTCCCGATTTTTAAAGGTCTTTTTTCGGCCGCACCGATGTCGGAGATTTGATGTTCTACCGGATACCTGATATTCACGGTACACTCGTAAAATGCGCAAAAAACAAAATTGCATCGCTAGCTCGGAGCGATGTTATGTCCCATCACTCTTTCACCGACTATAACGTCTCGTTCAAAGTCACATAAATCATAATAACCTGTCACTGTAGCAGCAGGAACCGATTTAATATCTTCGCCAGACACCCGTTGTCTTATATCCGATGCGGCGCTGCCGACCGCATCGGATTACGCTGATTGGAAGCTGATTGGTGCGTATGCAAATAACATTTTATTTGCATACGCACACCTGTACTAGTTTTTTTTGGCTCTTCAGTGTATATATATATATATATATATATATAATATGTGCGTGTGTGCGTGTGTGTGTGTGTGTGTGTGTGTGTGTGTGTGTGTACCTCAGTTCTCAAGTCTTGTTTACTTGATAGGTATTTACTGTTTTACCTCGGTTTTTGCATTCACTGTTGTTTTTTAATCCTATGATAATAAATATTTAAAACTGTCAATTTTGGAAACATATTCCAGTAAAACAAAAGCTTTAGTATTTTATTATAACAAACACTGATACAGTAAGATATTTTATCCCAACTTGCGAATAAAGATTTTTAGGGAAGCCCACTCTTTTTAGATCGTAACGTTTAATACAGGGTGTTATGCACGTTATACATTGTCTAATTACATTGTCTCTGTAGAAATAGACTTATTAAAAAAGTAATTAATTACGGATGAAATTTAACCGGTAAAAATATAAATTTTTTGATGCTCAAAACATAATTTCAAAATTTCTTTGAAATTTACAACATATTAAAGACCAATCGTTTCAACCAGTCAATGAATAAAAATGTGTACTCACCAACGAAACTGTGGAAAAATCTGACATAATTTCCGTCCCAGCAAAATTAGTCTGCCACTCTTTAACGATAAAACTTATTTATGATATAGTTAGGAAATATGTAAAAGACAGAAACAGCTTTGAAAGTTTCTTAATATGCTTGCTATTTACCCCAACATTTTATTTAAATCAGATATAAAGGCTGTAACTATCGAATTGGTTCAATTTAGATTATATCAAAAATGACACATGCCGATAAAAATAATGCAAACTGTATCAGCTTTTATTCTAACACCATTACGATAAGATCTTTTCTTTGTTTTCGATCTGAAAATGATTAAAATGGAGAAAATTCAGAGCTTTGCATTAACATGTATATAGTTGACAAGAGTGGTTAAAGTTTTTGTTTCCTTTGTTCTTTGTGTCAGACAGATATTTGTCAGAGGCTTCAGAATAGTTAGAAATAGTTTTGTTTAAAATGATAGGAAGGGATGGCTTTTATTATGATTATGCTTTAAAATGATGAGCTAGTTATAAGAATATTTATTTCTTTCATATATCCTAGTAACGAGAAAAAGTATGCTGCGTGATAAAATTCCAAATTTAGATTTTCGAGAGGCCATGTGGTTTAGATTCCGAGAATGAATAATCAAGTTCGAAAAATACCGTAAACACGTGGGGGCAACCTCCAAAGGCAAGATAAAACACACATCTCACATATTCAGAAGGATTTCATGGATAGAGTTTTTCCCGAAACTGCTTTAGCTCACTTGCATTTAGCTAATGATTTTCTTAAGATTATTAACTTAAGAGCAAATTAAGTTCATGACTGCTGTATGAATAATATGCATGCGTGAACATGCTGACTCTTCTTCTCTAAACACTCATTTTTAATTTAAATAATGCTCTCGAATACGAAATAAGGCTGATCATGGATTTAGAATAAACAAACAACAGTCAGACTGATTTCTAGCTCAAATTGTTTGATATTCAGAGTTTAACGAGTGATCATTTGGCATATTTGCGCTAAAGTCCTATTTTCAATCGAAGGAATTCCTTTGCATCCGTGTTGAATGTGACGTATAGCTTTGTGACAGCATATATCTCCAGGAAACCATGCCTGCAAATACGAAATGAGACTATGCTTGGATTTAGGATAAATAACAATAAATCCTACACTAAAATCTAATTGGGAAGATGTGCAGGGTTTAACCAACTCAACTAACAATTCCTCGCTTAATGTTTTTGATGTCGATTTAAAAAAAAAGCTCTTGCATTCGCCAAGCAAAGATGTAGTCGAAAGTGACTACAGCTTTATGACTTCATTTATCGCGTCGCAATAAACGAACTAAACGTACAATTATGGAATAACACTTATCTTAGATTTAGGATGAATAACAATCATTCGTAGTTTAAAATCTAGGAAGGACTGCATGATGTAGAGAGTTGAGCCAAGTTGATCAGATTAAACATCTGCACTATGCTCTCGGTAAATGCTTTAAATTGAATTGAAAATATGTTTTGATCTATAGCGTAATTGTTACATTCAGATGACAGTAAATAAAGTAAACAGACGAATAGGGAATTGAATAAGAAAATATATGCTGGTAGTTTATAATGTAAATACAGCTGTAAAGTTTGGATTTTAAAATAACTCTATTAGTGAATACACTGCTTTAAGATCGTTTAAGCATGCTGGTGGTTATATTGGCCTATTTTAAACATCCGTTTGCGAAGAAGTTTTCCCAGTTAGGCAACTGAATAAAAATAACTTGCAAGACAACAAAATCAAAGTAATATTTAGTTGAAAATTCTACTAATTCGCTTTATCCTATTGAAACCTGAAGAATATTGATTCTACCCTTTTAAAAGTCGTCTTTGAAAGTAAGAATCTCGCAAAATCTGACTGCAGCTGGGGTCTATTTCCGTGCTTTAAGTACATAGCAGGAATTAAAGGAAAATAAAGAGTTTTGCGGAGCGGATGAAAAGAATCTATCCGACAATAGGGAAGGAAAGAGCGAGAAACGAGGCCTATAGAAAACGTCTCTGTGGCACCAGATGTTTCTCGCCATTCAATAGCTATTTAGGTTTGCGAGGAGCTGGGTAGTATAACTTTTCATAGAAAATCAAACAATGACATTTTTGCGGATGTATTAATATAACTAGATGAACTGCCGACTGAAGTCTAATTATATGTGCATGTTTCAAGGAAAATAATCTTTAAAAATAGTAGCAGATCTTTCTTTCTCTTTATACTAGCAAAAGCTCGCGCTGTCTTCTTAAATTTAACATATGGGAGATGTAATTATTTTCCTAGTATAAGTGATAATCGTAAAATTATATGCTTTTTATAGACACTGGTTCGCTGGTAGATTTATTAAATAATTTCTCCATAACGATTAATCTTTTCCTTAAGGGGTGGGATAGCACGTATCCCAAGAATACGGACCCAAGAATATATATATATATATATATATATATATATATATATGTAGGAAGGAGTTAGTACTCCTTCCTTTAGAAGTGAATCATTAGACTTAATTATTTTGAACATTTAATTAAACTAGACGATGTTTACAAGACAGGACTAACACTTAGTATGAAATTAAAAAATAAACACAGAAGCATCAAAAGAGCTAAACATCGGGAGCTTGCAGAACAACACATCCGCTTAAAGTCCTTCGTGCCGCAGTAGTGAGGAGTGGAAGTTGTAGTAATAGTTCAGTTGTGTTGCCAAACTCATTCTCACACGGCCGTTCTGACTTTCCAGACGTCCGCGGCTGGGTTGTCAACAATAATTCTGAAAAGATAAAAAAAAAAGAGCAGAAAAAGGAAAAATATTTCAAAAAATCAAGCAGTGTTCAACACAGTGGTATTGGTGTTCAGTTTCTGCACCACTGTTTCATTTTGTCCGCTGCAGTTGATGTTATGGTTGGACCATCGTGATGTCCTAACTTTCGAACTTCGTAACGATCGTTGGGGTTGATGTTCGTGATCTCATATGGTCCGAAGAACTTTGGTCGGAGCTTTAATCCGGTTCCAAATTGAGTTCGTTGTATTGCTACTTTGTCACCGATCTTGTATTTACAAGCCGGTTTACGCCGTTTGTTATATTGTCGTATGTTTTCTTCCTGTAAACGGAGGATATTTCGTTTAGCTTCGATACGTAACGCTTCTTTGTCATCAAGAATTCTTTGGTGGTGTTCCTCGTCAAGAAGATTTTTAATCTGTAGATCCTCTTGTTGTTTCATTTTAACACCAATTAAAAGTTGAAAGGGTGTGAATTTTGTACTGCGTGTGGTGGTACTATTTAAGATACGTTGCAATCTTGGGACATATTTAAACCATTTGTCAGGTTCATCTAGAGCTAACTTAGTTAAAACGGGAATAATTGTGCCATGAACACGCTCAACCTGACCGTTGCCACGTGGCACACCTGTTGCTATTGAAATGTGTTCAATTGACTGTTCCTGGCAGTAACTTTATAATTCTGAAGATGTGAATGCGCTACCTTTGTCAGTAATGATTTTTGAAGGGTTGCCAAATGTAGTTTGTTGCAAGGATAATTTGTCTAAGGCATCTTTCGTAGAGGTGGACTTCACGGGATAGATCCATACAAATTTGGAAAAGGCATCAACTACTGTAAAAAGATACTTATAACATTTTTTTGTCGATGGTAAAGGTCCTAAAAAGTCGCAATGGTAACATTCAAGGGGTGCATCACCTTTTGGAATGGGGTGAAGGTATCCTTCTTGTTTTCCAGATTTTCGCGAGGACAAAATGCAAGGAATACAGTTCGAAATAATTTCTTGAACTAATTTCTTAAGTTGAGGAATGAAAAATTCACGAGAAACAATTAATTCGGTTTTTTGTGAAGCAAAATGACCTTGTGAATGGGCGTTTAGCACTATTTCTTTCTGCATCATTTGTGGTACTACTAAAAGTTCGGCATCCTGATGAAGTTTATAAAGAATTCCGTTTTTAATAAAAAATTCATCAGAAGGTGTAGATTCAAGCATAGATTTAATTTGAGATATAAATTCATCCTGGTCTTGGGCATTTTTCACCTTTTGAGTGATATCATTTGAGGTAATTACAAGAATGGGGTTACGACTTAAAGCATCAACATGTTTCATCTGTCTACCGGGTCGATGACAAACTTCATAATCAAAGTCTTCTAACATCAATGCCCATCGAGCAATTTTAGCTGGTAGGTCTTTTTTGTGCATCGTTTTTTGGAAAGCATCACAATCGGTGATAATTTTAAATTTTGTTCCCAACAAGTAGTTTCGAAATTTTTTTTAGCGCTTCAATAACGGCAAGAACTTCCAGTTCATAACTATGATATTTTTCTTGTTGAACTGTAGTTTTACGGCTAAAATAATGAATAGGATGAAACTGTCCATCATCGGATTGTTGCAAGAGCACAGCGCCAAAACCTAAGGAGCTGGCATCAGTGTGGAGTTCTAATGGGTATCCCTGTTGAAAAACATGAAGAACTGGGTTTTGTGAAAGAATGTTTTTAAGTTGTTGAAAAGCTGCTATTTGTTCAGGGGGTTTGGGAGCTTCAATAACTTGAAATTTTGGTTCAACCTTTTCACTTTTGACGGATTCATTCTCAAGGGCATCATCATCGGCATCAAATATTTTTGGTTCAAGAGTTGCTTTGATAGTTCCAATATCAAAAGCATTATCATCATCGTTATCATGAAGCAAATCTAAATCACTGGCATCAGCATCATCTAAATATTTTCCATCATCATTATCATGAAACAAATCTAAATCATTGGCATCATCATCATCATCATCACGTTCAAAATCAATTGGATTATCCATTTTCTCTACCCTAGAAATCTTATCTTGAGTAGATGTTAGAGGTTTTTCAGACATGCATATTTGGCCCTGATCTTGAATTTGTTTTTCTACAATTTTCTGTTCCGCAAAAGGGAGTCGTCGAGAACGTTGAGTTACGGGGATTTCATCTTGTAATAAAATAGTCATCTTAATTTCAGTGTCTTGAACTTTATGGGGTTTGTAGGAAGTAACGATATTTTGAACTTCCTCACGAATTTCAGAATTCAAAATGTGTGAAAGATCAAATGGGAAAGCTTCGTCATCAGGAATATTAGCAATATTAACGAAGATGTTATTATCAAGAGTAAAACGAATACCGTCTTCATCAAATGTAAATTGGGTTTGCTGCAAAAAGTCGATTCCGATAATCACATCAAAAGGAATCAAGTCATCCTCTAGAACATGTATTTTAGCAGGTAAAGTAATGGTTTGAATTTCGATGGAATCCTGAAAGAATCCGATGCTGTGAACTTGGTTTTTGCCAATTCCTGAAAAGGGAATGTTGGTGGGCTGCAATGGTGGCGAACCAATTCTTCGATAGGTTTTCTCATTGATGAGGGTTGCCTGTGACCCAGTGTCACAGAGTGCTGTCAATTGAATTCCTGCAAGTTGAATGTCAACATGCATGGGATTTTTCGATGAAGTTTCAGGAGAAAGTGCATTTACAGTTTTATCAGAAATAGGTTTTTGAGAATCAGGTTTTGGTTTAGAATTTCGATAACTTTTAGGGCAATTAGCATGAACATGACCAAAACTTTTACATCCGTAGCATTGTTTACCATGTGACTTATTCAAACATTGGTTGCTTTTGTGACCTCTCAAGCCACAGGAAAAACATACTGGCTGTGTATTTGGGCTACGTGTATTATCGACTTTCACATTGAGGTAGGAAGCATCAATTTTTTTCTGATTATTTTGTCTGAAATTTTGTGATCTGTTAAAGATTTGTTCATAAATTTTCAACTTTTCCTTAAATTCAGGGACGGATTTACAACCGTAAAGAATAACTTTATTGTTTGTTGAATCAGGAATTCCGTTTATGACATACTCAAACAGAGAGGAGTCATCGAGAGAACCTTTGTGTGCCAAATCTCTCATAGCTAAGAAATATTCTTGTAGGGTTTCAAACGGTTTCATACGTCGAGATTCCATTAATTTATGTAACTGAATACCGTTAATTTTGTCCGAAAATTCGTCTAATAAATGGTGCTTCAATTGTTCCCAATTTGTAATTCCACGAATAGACCTAATTAAAGTTTGAGCGGGACCTGTTAAACATTTTCTAACAAAAGTAATTTGGTGAATTGGATTGTTTATCTGATATAAACAAAAAAGTTCTTCAACGTCAGATATAAAATTCTCAACACTGTAATTATCACGAGACGAGAAAGGTTTTATTAAATCAACAACGTCTTTCAGACTAAACAACTGGAAAGAGAGATTCGCAGTTTCAACTGAAGGCAATGAATTTTGATGTGATTCACCAACGGAAATGTGTGTATTTTGCTTATTCGAAGATTCTTTTGCGTCAATGGTGGGGGAAAAGGGAGATCTATTTTCCTCTATAACGCTGTTAGTTTGGGATGAACGTGCACCCGGAAGTGAGTCATCATTCACTTCGCATTCCGAAAGATCAGAAAATTCTGCTTTTAATAACGATAAATCACTAAGACTCATAAGAATGGTATTGGCACATTTGTCTGGGTCAGTTGAAAATTCTAAATGAAGTAGATTACAAATAGAAATCAAGTCTTTAAGTGAAAACTCTTTAAGTACTTTCTGTTTCGTTGCTTCCAACACGAATGGCTGTTTAAAACCTGTAAATTTACGTAATCTGGTACGATTTTGTCTGTCGCCGTCTGTACCAAAAATTAAACGATGTAGAACCTTTATTTGATTCGTACCACCAAATTTTAATGATTTTGCAATATTGGGGTAATCGTTGAGAGTAGCCATAACTATATACTAGGTTCAAACAATTATAGTACACAAATATACAAATATTCAAAACCAAAATCACTAATTATAATACGTAGTTACTCAAATTCAAAAGTAGAAAATAATATTTCAAATCGAAATTTTTTCAAATACCAATTCAATAATAAAATATTGATTCTCAAAATATGCATCAAAATAAGTAATCTTTAAAACAGGTTTTGTTCAAGAAAACAAATTTATGAACTAAAATAAGCATCAAATATCAAATAATAAGTTCTTCAAAATAATTTCTCTGGTTGAAGAAAACAGATGACGTAAATTTAGATATGTATCAAGTTAGATATTACTTCAGCAAAATATTCATCAAATTAATCTTCAAAATAAATCACTGTTGAAGAAAATAGAGGATGTAAATGCAGCATCAAAATAATAGTTAAAGTTCTAATGTTAAAAGCATCAAAATTGGGAAATCGAAAGTATCAAAATTGTGAAATCGAAAGCATCAAAGCATTCTGCAAAATAAAAAATATTCTCGCAAGAAAACAGCAGAATTAAGTTCAACATCAAAGCGCATCAAATAAGCAAAGTTGTCATCAAATAAACATTCGCTTCGTCAAAATTATGCATCAAAATAATAATATAATAATCTTCAAAAGTATTCAATTCGCGATCTTTCAAAATATATATTATGTTGTGGTTTGTTCAAGGAAACAAGATTCTTCAAGTTAAATGTCGAAATTTTCATCAAATCATCAAATAATTTCGTCGAAATAGAATTCTCTTCAAGAAAACAAAAGTGATAAATTCAACGTCAAAGACCATCAAAAATGAATTTAGCATCAATTAAATTCTTGCATCAAAAGAACGTTGAAATATCTTTCAGTTTTCTTAAATCATCAATAAGTTGAGAATTCCCTTAATCATCAAAATTTTCTTGAACAAGCGTCAACGTATGCATCAAATAATTTTAATATGATCCAAGTTACTTACAATTCTGGTTTTGGTTCTCATCATCCCATCAGAGTATCATCAGAGTCCGTGGCACATCACTTTGGCTTTCGCTTTCGATATCCAAATCCAAAATGACAGACAACAGTAATCCAGTCGAAATCAAGTCGAAATCAAGTCGAAATCAAGTCGTATCATCGAAAGAAAATAAAGTTTTTTTTTTTAAGTTCAGCATGCTAGGGGTATTTTTCGAGTCCGAGGGCCGAGCACCCATGTAGGAAGGAGTTAGTACTCCTTCCTTTAGAAGTGAATCATTAGACTTAATTATTTTGAACATTTAATTAAACTAGACGATGTTTACAAGACAGGACTAACACTTAGTATGAAATTAAAAAATAAACACAGAAGCATCAAAAGAGCTAAACATCGGGAGCTTGCAGAACAACACATCCGCTTAAAGTCCTTCGTGCCGCAGTAGTGAGGAGTGGAAGTTGTAGTAATAGTTCAGTTGTGTTGCCAAACTCATTCTCACATATATATATATATATATATATATATATATATATATATATATATATATATATATATATATATATATATATATATATATACTAGCTGAAGTACCCGGCGTTGCCCGGAATTTTAAGAAGGTTTGTTAACCAAAATCAATTTAAAAAATTAACACAGTATAAATTAGCCAAAAAAAAGCATGTGAAATGTTATACATATCTCAGTATTTTGGTAGATGCAGTCTTTCATCATTGTACCACTAAAAGCTATAAAGTAAAAATGTCAAATTGTGGAATGTTTGTTAACCAAAATCAATTTAAAAACTTAACACAGTATAAATTACATAACCAAAAAAAAAGCATGTGAAATGTTATACATATCTCAGTATTTTGGTAGATGCAGTCTTTCATCAATGTACCACTAAAAGCTGTAAAGTAAAAATGTCAAATTGTGGAATGTTTGTTAACCAAAATCAATTTAAAAACTTAACACAGTATAAATTGCATAGCCAAAAAAAAGCATGTGAAATGTTATACATATCTCAGTATTTTGGTTAGATGCAGTCTTTCATCATTGTACCACTAAAAGCTGTAAAGTAAAAATGTCAAATTGTGGAATGTTTGTTATCCAAAATCAATTTAAAATCTAAACAATTTAGCAAGATTTAACCTTCTATGTTTGGAGCAAAAGAAGCTGATAAGTAAAACATAAAATATACATACATTTATAATAAACCACTAAAAGCTGAAAAGGAAAAATGTCAAATTGTCTTTTGGAAAGTAAAGCTGAAAAGTAAAAATGTCAATTTGTCGAATGTTTGTTAACCAAAATCAATTTAAAGACTAAACACAGTATAAATAACATAGAAAAATAAGCATGTGAAATGTTATACACCCAAATAATTTTTAAAAAATCCAATATAAAAATATATAAATTTATAATTAACTCCTCAGAATTCATCTAGATTTAACCTTTCATCTTTGGAGCAAAAGAAGCTGAAAAGTAAAACATAAAATATATACATTTATAATAAACCATTAAAAGCTGAAAAGGAAAAAATGTCAAATTGTCTCTTGGAAAGTTAAGAGTTTTAAAAAATAAAGCTGAAAAGTAAAAATGTCATTTTGTCGAATGTTTGTTAAACAAAATTGATTAAAAAAGTAAACACAGCATAAATAACATTTAAAAAAAAACATGTGAAATGTTATACACATCTCAGAATTTTAGTAGATTCAGCCTTTCATTTTTCAAGTTTAAATTAAAAATGTCAAATTGTCTAATGTTTGTTAACAAAAAGTAATTTAAAAACTAAACACAGTATAAATAACATAGATTTAATAACAATATAAATATCATAAAATATATACATTTATAATAAATCACTAAAAGCTTAAGAGTAAAAATGTCTAATTCTCCATATAAATACCTCCATAAATGCAGGATTCTGTAGCCAAAAAAATATATAAATAAAGTATTAAAGTATTTGTTAAAGGCACTGACTGATGAAAAAATTAACAGAAATCTGCAGTTTGGGCTACACGCACCATAAATGCAAGATTCTGTAGCAATAATAGAAACATTCTGTCCTTATTAAACTCAATATAAATCTCTGTTCAATTAAACTGATCCAAATATCATCTGAAGTACCTTCATAAACTATGTTTCTCGTTTCTTGATTCGGGGTTCAATATGAATGTTTGTTAACCAAAGTCAACTTAAAAACTAAACACAGTATAAATAGCATAGGAAAAAAACATGTGAAATGTTATACACATCTCAGAATTTAGATAGATTCAGCCTTTCATCACTAAAAGCTGAAAAGTAAAATTGTCAAATTGTCTTTTGCCTTGTGAACTCTGCATGAAAAATTAAACATAGTATAAAAAAGGGATGGGAAATGTCATACACATCAATACTAAAAAACAACGAATAAATTTTGGTTCGAATTTGACTCTTAGTGTGCTTCAAAATAGTTGAAACTCTTGAAAATAGTTGTTCTCAGATGTACGTGCTTCCAAACGTTGATGACCAGAATAACGCTTAACTATGCAGTGAAGGATATTTATATCTGGGCAGGTACGATTTATGAGTACAACAAAGAGACTCGATTGAATTTCTCTTTAAGTTAGATGTCAGATTGCAACTCTATGCATTTCATTTGACAATTTGCTAGCATTATATCTATATCGACTGTAAATAGAATAGAAAACATGCAAAAACAAAAATTGTTTATTTTCCCCGAAGTCCTGAAATCAATTTTAAATTCTTGTACTAAATCGGAAAGTAGGGCTGCGTATTTTATAACATTTTTAGAATTGTGCTTGGGAAATTAAAATAGTAGCATTAAGATTTTTATGCAGTTATAGGCATTTTAGCTAAATTTCAATAAAAATTACTTCAAATTGACCAATTTATAGAAAAAGTATGCTCTTTACGGTACAGATGTAGTATACGCAACGAACGCCAAGGGGCGATTTTTCGCCAAATCTGATGGTTATTTGGCGGTTTTCATATTCTGGCAGGGAGGATTTTAAGATCGGATGGTATTTTTAAAAATTTTTTTGCGATAAGCTTTGTTTTACTGACCGTTACAGCCAGCGGAAGGTTTTTTTTTACTGTACAACAGCCAGCGGTATGTAGCGAAGCCAGCGGCTGGGGATTTTCTGTAATGTTTTTGGACGGATGCGTAACGGAGCATAGCGGAGTGAAGCAAGGGTATCTGAGCGAAGCGAAGATCCCGTGTGCACCTACGAGTTTCATAAAGCCAGCAGTAAGTCTGTTTTCCAATTTATTGTTTACATTTCACAGTTTAAGCCTAACAGCTCTCCGAACGGGATTTTGGCGCCAAATTGGCGATGGTCCGTTGCGTATACTACATCTGTTCCCTATTTACAGTTAAGTTTTTGTTTCTTTTTTTTAAATTTTTAAGTGCTATTTTACCATAAAGCACCAAAAAAAAACCTTTAAAAAATCATTTTTTAAAACAAACAAATGGAATAGCTAAACACAAACATAGTTAACCGTGAATAAATCGCAAAACTGTGCTAAGTTTAGACTGATTCTTTTTAGTTAAGATATACTAATTTTTATGCTTTTAAAAGTACATCGTGAATTATAAAATTAAGAACAATATAAAATACAGTAACGGATTATTGCTTCTTTTAGGAAACAACAAAACAATGTTTCAAATTCAAACTTGTGTAACTACTGCCACTCGCTGCTACTGTCGTCTGATGAGCAAAAAAAATTAAATAATTCAATATTATTCTGATTTTTCACGCTAGTGGAAAAAATGCCACGCCCACTTTAGAGTCACTTGAAATAATTAAACACACACAAATATATAAATTACACAAAAGGTTTTTTTTTCTAAATTCTGTAATGTGTCTAAATCTCCACTATGGAAATATATCGGAGAATTCCATCATTTTAATAAGAAATTTCTAAAATGAAAATAGCAACAAATAACGTCTGTTTATAATCTGAAGACGATGTTAATTTCACTGAAATGTTTTAAAATATAAATTTTAGATAAGAAATATTTAACGCATTTACTACGCAGTACATCGTTTCAATAAGAAATGTCTGAAATGAAAATGGCAACAGAGAACGTTTGTTTACAAAATAACACGGCGAAAATAAACGACGATCGTTAATCGAAATGTCTTAAAGTATAAAATCTGACTTGAAAGATTATTATTTTCATTTATTATTCTGGTTTAATATATAACTTGAAACTTTTTGATTTTATTTATTTTTATCTTTTCGCTCGCTCTCAGCTAACCCTAACGTGGACGCCATATTCAGAGGGATGATGCCACAAAGTGTAACAGCTTACATTTAGTTTCAAAATTGTGGTTTTTTATTAATTAAAAATCAACGGTAATTAATTTCGATTTTTGAAGTTCTTCAGACCCTCGGCTGTTTTTAAAGACGCCTGTTTGTAAAATTTCACGATCGTTGCTCCTAAACTGTGGATTTCTATACAATTACAGAGATACAAACATTCATTTTTATATATTAGATATATATATATATATATATATATATATATATATATATATATATATATATATATTGTTACGAATATTCCGAGTCTGTGGTAATCTCGCCAAATATGAGTTACCACCAAATTGGCGATGGATTTGGGGACTTATTTTGGTCACCAAATGGTCGCCAACCTTCTATGCCTTTCTGGAATGTTCCAGTTATTTCTAGCTGTCCGGCCGATAGCGTTTTGGAAGTGTATAAATATACCTGAGATTGACATTGGAACTCCGTGTTCTTTTGAGAATTGAATGTATTGAAAGTGTGTTAGGCGTATATTGTATTGAAGATTCTGTTATCCTGACTTGTATTTTTAGAGTTTTCTGCTGTATGGAAAACAGTTGTTGCGTGTTGTTGTGTGTTTTCGAATCCGGCAACACCCTATATATATATATATATATATATATATATATATACATACACTGCTGGCCACTGTAAATGCAACACCCTGAAGGAAACATGCAAATAACATGAAATTTACAACATGCATTAGTGGAGGTGAGATATGCAAATGATTAGAATTTCAGCGCAGACGCACATCACGCGCGCCTGTGGCGCCGCTTCAAATCGCTATTTAAGGCTTGGAGATTTCGACGATTTCAAGTTCGGCAATTGTGTTTATCTTGTGGTTTTTTAAAAAAAAAACAATCAATTATGCCTCGTCGAAAACAGCGATCATCTTTAGATCAAGTATCCGAGTTCGACAGAGGAAGGATAGTGGCCTACCGAGATTGTGGATTATCTTTCAGGGAAATCGGTAGTCGTGTTGGACGAAACCAAACAACTGTAATGCGGATATGTGATCGTTGGATGCAGGAGGGTACGACGGACCGGCGTGTTCGATCGCATCCACCTCAGCGCACCACTTCACGTGATGACAGGCAAATTGTGGGTATGGCAGTGACGGATCGCTCAGTCACATCACGAACCATAGCACAGCACATGCAGTCTGTAACGCATCATCCAGTGTCTGCGCGTACCATTCGACGCCGAGGCATGTGGCAGCGGTGATCTCCAACAATGGCGGCTACTCTGGCTACTGATTTTGGCAGGAGCCACACTTCACAGAAGTCTATAAATTTAATCATTTGATACTTGGTCAACATGTTATCTACAAAATAAATTTTGTTGTGATATCTCTTGTCTTTCTTGGTGTTGCAATTTGGGTGGCCAGCAGTGTATATAAATATATATATATATATATATATATATATATATATATATATATATATATATATATATATATATATATATATACTGGTTATCAAAAATTAAGAGTAAGTCAGAAAAGTAGCGATTACTCAAAAAGTTACGCGTAGAATTTAATGAAACTTATACACATTATACAGCACATAGGTATGTATAAAATAGCACAAACAGAAATCGTCAGACAATTATGGTGTTATAGAAACTAGCATATGTATACAATGAACAAATTGGATGTGTCAGTTCAGTATAGGGAAAATACCTTTAATATGGCGTATGATCCCCCCGAGAAGCACTACCGCACATAAAGCGATGTGTGATGTTGTCAATTATGCGGTCTATGAGTTCGGTAGGAAGTGAGAGCCATTGCTCTTGCAAAGCAGTTGAATGTGTGGCTGGGGTCCTAGGAGGAGGATTGAGAGTAGCCTTACGTTGTCCTAAAGCGTCCCAAACATGCTCGATAGGATTTAGGTCCGGTGATCGAGGTGGCCACTCCATGCGCTGAATTGTTTCCTGCTCAAGATAAGCATCCACGATGCGATCCCTGTGCGGTCTCGCGTTATTGTACTGTAGCACGAAATCATCACCTATTTCCCCGGAATAAGGACTCACTCTAGCATCAAGGATGTCATCTCTATAGGTGTGAGCATTCACATTTCCACTGGGAAAGACATGGAGGTCTGTGCATCCACCCAAAGATATACCACCCCAAACACAGACACTGCCTGATTCGTATGCATCTCTTTCACGGATGTGTGTTGGATGAAAACGACTTCCAGGTTCTCTCTAAATCAAAATACGCCTACTATCGCTTTGGAGGTTAAACCTGGACTGATCCGTAAAGAGAACAGCCCTCCATTGATCACGCGTCCAGTGGACATGTTGACTGCCCACTGCAAACGTTCCCGCCTATGGCGTGACGTGAGGTGGAAGCAAATGGCTGGTTGCCTCTCAAGAAGACCACCTTCGTGAAGCCTTCTACGCACAGTTGACGTTGATACCAACCTTCCGGAGCTTGCAGCGAGGGAACATCGAGATCAGACGGAGATGCGGTTCTATTCCTTCGTGCGCAAAATGACAAATATCGGTCATGGGCACTCGTCGAAGCGTATGGCCGTCCTTGGCTGAACCTCCTGGTTGCCGAATCCGTGGTTAGAAATCGTTGCCAAAGTTTATGAACCACAGACGGATTCCCATTTAGCCATCTGACCACTTCTGTCTGACTTTGTCCTGTCTCTAGTCTCCCAATAGCTCACCATCGCAGTTCTTCAGTCAAATGATGCCTGGAGGTCATTGTTGCAATTTGGCAATGCCAGATGTCTAATCTAAGCCTCCCAGCGACAATTACTGCATTGCTCTGAGACATGAACTTTTATGCTCCTCGCAAATGACGCATTCAGACTTCAGCGGCACTATTTTGCTTACTATAGTAATGTTCAGCGCCTTTTACTTAACAACATATTCAATTTTGAAACAGATTGGCCTAGCTTTGAACGTTTTTTCCCTCTTTTTGTGATTTTAAAAAAATTTTTGATAACTAGTGTATATATAAATATATATATTGGAAATAAAGGTGAATATCATCTTTCCTCGTACAAATAGAACTATTTTGTGAGAAAAGTTCACTAGTCCATCAGAAAGATTTTATTTGCCAATATAAAACATCATCAAAGGTGATTGCATTTTTTTTACTTTCTCTTTTGACACCTATCTTTGGCATAAAAAATTGGGAAAGATAAGAAACTTCCCTTGAAAAAATCTTTCATATTTAAGATTACATCTTACACGATTTTTGCTGTATATTCAAACAACGAAATTTCCGTTACCTGGAGGATAAAAGCCCCAAATTTGGTATGAAGGTACCTTAGGGTATACTAATAAAGGTTAGCCTAGGAGTCCTATGGAATTTCTAAAAAATTTTATGTACGGCACTAAAATCCAAAATGGCCGACAAATACGACAAAATATCACTTTTAACACAATGTATTTTACCGTTAATTTTCAATTACATTTTTAAGCCAACTAAGTACACTATCTAACTTATGGTAGTCTACACATAATATCCACTATAATAGTCTACACATTAAATAAAATACAATAAAATATATCCATATCATTTATTACAGTAATTTATAAGTGCAAATATAACGCTAATAAGTGTTCCCAAAACAACAAAAACAATTTATAGCTATTCATTCAATGGAATTCAGTATGCAGCAGTTATAATAAATTACACTTGCAAATTACACTTGCACTAGCAAAGTGGTGAGCAGTCCAGATTGGCTTTCCCACATTTGCAGTTGTTGCAGTTTCCTTTGCAGGAACATTTAATCAATTCCCTGCATGATCAGGAAACCTCTGGAATTGTCATCCAAACTGGTACCCATGACCCTGAAACCTTATTCCAAGCAAAATCCTGCGGAGAAGGAATCACTTGCTGTGTTTGTGTGGTGGTCGTCCAAATACCTGCTTGATAAACTGCCCTTCGGATATGTTGTAGAAGAGCATCCTCAGTCGGTGGAAGTTTGTTCATTGCTCGATTCTTCTAACAGAAAAGCTTCTTTCTTCTCTGGTTGTTACTGCTGAGAAGAGTGGTTTTCTCATATAGAACAACAGTCAGTCGTTCCAGCTTCTTGAAGTGTTCAGAGTCAGCTCGCAGCAGTTGGAATGAATGAGTGGTCAAATACACAAATGTATCAGTGATGTCTTGAAATGATTGCCATGCTTCTCAAATGGACTTCATACTCTTACCTTTGAAGGCGGAGGTTGTATCGCAACCAGAGTATGAGTGAAACACAGGTAGTGCTCGTGATTTCGGCTCCCCCAGGCTTGTACAGATGGCGTTGATGTGGTAAAATCTGTAATGCTTGCCCATGACCAAAGGCCACCCAGATTTCGACCAAAGGCTGAGTCACTATTAGTTCATAGAATGTGCCAGCAACGATGACAATCACATCTGTGTCTACAGTACGCACACGGATACTCTTTGCTCCTTGCTGTAGTGAATGGAGTACATGGACCACAAACCTCGTGTCTGCCTCTTCATGGCTACAGTTTTCCATGGGTGTGTTCGAACCGATTTGCGTAACTGCTTTCCCTGTTGTGACATATACATCTTTATCTGGTGGCCAGTTGAACTCTAGAACCTTGGAAGTCAAAAAATTGAACAATTCCTTCTTGTTTATTGAGTCACGGAGAAAGTCCATCCAATTTCGTGGCAGTTTGGTGTTGCCAGGTACTTTCCTTCGAATCCCCTCACCTCTTTTTTCTCGGGTAGACTCCTTTAAACAGTCTGGAATGTAGATGTCCCAAACAACATCTAACCTTTGGGCATTCTCCAGCTTCTTATGAAGGTAAGGTAGAAATATATTATCAGCATACTGATTGAAGGTGTCTACACTAGAAGTGGGCAGGCAGTGAACGATGGCACCACCGTTCAAAAATTTGGAGTCATAGGTTGAAGGGGGCTCTGATTGACCTGGCTGCTCAAGACATTGGAGTATCCCAGCCTTCTTGGTTGGAAAATGAAGCTTACCTTTGAAGGCGGATTGGAAATGGAAGGAGGGAAGGACTGTATCTCATGCGCAAAAAACTCATCCAAATCAGACTCCCGGTACTGCATAGATATATATAGCTGGCTAAAGAGTTCCACATTGTTCTGAAGCACTTTCAGCTTTTTACCCTGATGAGATGTTTCTTTATGTTTTGGTCTCTTGTAGAGTGCAAGAGAATTCTTCTTGGTTGGGTCATGTATAGAGAGGGTGCGCTCATCAAGCACATTCTTTACAAAGTCCCGATACTGTGGTTTGCCATTGTCCGCCAAGGTGCGTAAGGTTACAACCACCGACTCACTTGCACATTTGCGACTGTGAAGACTTACTAGATTAGGGTAATCATCCAAGAAGGGATTACCCATTTCATTGATTGTTTTACATAGACTAACAACCTGTTGCTGAAAGTTCTTCTGTGATGAAAGTCCCTGCTCATGATGTTGGAAATTCTTGGGATTATCTGTGTCATCATTATCTAGAATGCATTCTTCTTCAAACTGTTTGATCATTCTGGCAATTTCAGGCTCTGAAAGCATCCATCGTCGGAGAGCAACAGGGTTTTCTGTGATCCCAACAATACCACCTGAACCTTTCATAATCTTGTTCTCTTGTTCATGAGCCTGATCGAATGGTATTGTAGAAAACGTGTTGCGTGTTTTTGAAATGACCCAGTTAGAACAACGCTCAAACTGATCCTTGATAGAGTCAGGCAATGACTTCATATCCCTGATGTGGACAGGCATCCATCTTGAGTAGTTTACATGATCCAAGGCAAAGAATAGTGGTGTAAGTTCATCTAAGACAGCAACATAAAGACTAAAGTTCTTTTCCCTTTGAGCTCTAATGAAAATTAGTATAAGGGTTTCATACTCCATGATCAAGTCCCAATACATGAAAGTTGGACTCCTTTTCCGCATGCCGTTTCTCCAGTCTATTTCAGTTTCTTTATCTTCGGGGCACTCAGAGAGTAGGAAAGCTTCATGCTGGAGATTGTGCAGGGCCATTTGAGGGATTTGATGAGCATGCCTAATTCGAGTTAAATGTGCTGCCTTTAGGTAAGATTCAGCCTTGCCAAAGGATGCCACTTCTGCATCTGCAAGAGCAGTAGTCCAGCCAGATCCTTCTAAGACATCGCCCAATGTATTCTAGAGGGTCATGTCAATGTGCTGTCCACCTAGCATAACCACTTGAAGTCGCTCACCATGAGTGTTCTGCCATGTCCACTGTACAAACTTAGCCAGGGCAAACAGAGGTTGATCAAATGTAATGACTGGTATTTGTTCTGGATTAAGGAATTGAATAGCTTGTCTAATGACATCCATGCCATGTTTAATCATTGCGGGTGTGTCAGCCTTCTCATAGAATATAGGAAGAAGAGTACAAGGGCCTGGAGGGTCTTCCATCGGAGGTTGCATTGAGGCGTGATAGGCAGCCCATGTGATGTTATCGCCACTAGTGCGATTTTCTTTTTGCAGAAGATGTAGTGCCTGCTGGAGCCATTTACATTCCTTTGACTTAGCTGCATCTAAACATTCCTCTACTGGAAACACCGTAGATTGTGGTACAACAACATCAGTGATCTTCAAAGCTACGGATGGGATACAGGCATAGCTGTCAGGAAGAGAGTGATTGAAATCTCCAGAAGGTGGAATTGTAATAAGAGTTTGGCTCTCCCCAGGCACTCCTTCTGTATTTCCAGGCATCTGGAAAAGACTGATTCCAGTCCCATGGAATGGGTATAATGATGTAGTTGAGCTTGGGTTGTGATCTATATTGTCATGGGCACCAACAGTAAACAATCCTTTACGGAGGCAAGCAGGAGACACCACTCCATTTTCTTCAAAACGTTCACAGGAAGAAGTGCCTATCCAGTCTTCAATCTCTAGAATCCTGTCATATGAAATATTAATGCCCATGTCACATAACTTCTGGATGAGTTTCCTACTTCTGGCCCATTTTTTATGGTTTTTGCATTAGTGGTGCCTCGGAGAGAAAGATTCACATGTGATATTTGGTCGTAGTCGGTCATTTTGGATTTTAGCACTGTACGTGAAAATTTTTAGAAATTCCAGAGGGCTCCTAGGCTAACTTTTATTAGTACACTCTAAGGTACCTCCATACCAAATTTGGTGCTTTTATCAGCCATGTAACGGTAATCCTAAAATACAGCCCTAAGCTACCGAACTAATAGCTATAGGTCGCCCTTCAGGAGTTTATCCCTCACCGAGCAGTCGTTTTTCAAGAGGGGGGAGGTAGGAAAGGGACAAAGTGAGGGTCTACGGCAGGGGTCGGCAGCGCGGTGCCCGCGAAACAATTTTAAAGTGCCCGCAGTTCAAATATTTAAATTTTAGATATTTGAATAACATACTCTTGTAGTTGTAATGAATAATTTTAGTAAAAATAAAAAATAAAAATCGTAAAACTGTAAATTCAAAAATTGAGAAGCCTGCTCTCTCTCGACAGCGTTGCTTTCCACTCTCTGTGAGTCAGCTTTTTTTTCCAGCTCTCAAATTAAACTCACTTTGCGCGTCGACGTATGCTTGTGAATCTTCGTTTTCTAATATGAAATACTTAATATCAAAAAAGCCTCACTGACACTCATTTGGACCAATACCTTAGAACTGGGAATTGAACTTATGTACCACATTACAATGAGAAAGGCTAAGATTTGTGTGACGTTTGGTTCTTTTGTATTATAGACTTCAGGCGTTGAACAACATAAACATTTATTGAGAACTAGAAAATAAAATATTTATCACAAGAGACTAAGATGCCCTACTCGACGATCTCAGGAGATGCCCTACTTGGCGATCCCAGCGAAGTTAAATTGTACATAACCGGTTCCTTGTCCGAAATACAACCTAAACACGTATTCTATCATATAGACTAAAAATATATAGAAGTTGCCATCTTCAGTTATTGTAAAATACTACGAATAATACAAAATATAATATCATGCGAATAAAACAAAATATAATATCACGCGTGCAAACAATCTCAGGTGCAGGAATCTAGCAAATATTATATTACGTCATACTGGAAGGCTGAATTTCAAACATCACGATTTGCAATGCAACATCTCGCATTAATTATCAATTTTGAGATTGTTTTGTTTAAATTAAAATTTGAATTCATGTATTAAAAATTTATGTCGCATTAATATTTTCATGTTTAAATATTACCCCCCCCCACTTTCTTATCCAGAGGGGCCCGCCGAACTCCCGCATTTCTGATATATGCCCTCCTAGTAAAATAGGTTACCGACCCCTGGTCTACTCTCATTCCCCCTTCTCCTGGCCAAAACCCATGATTAGGTGAGGAGGAGATTGTCGCCAATCGCCCCCCAATCGTCGATAAACATCGACACACGCACCAAGGAAGAGCTGCCATTGCCCGAACACAACAGGTGTCTTTTTCTGTCCATGGGTGATGGTTTAACCGTTAAACCATCGTTATTCTCGTTAAACTTTAATAAAAGAAAAGGTAGTACTTACATGAGACAAATGGAGAAGAATTCATACCTGCTGTTATTAATAAATGAAAGGAAAACTATACGCCAATTAGAATATTATTTGGTGGGATTTGCTCTGCAATATAAAATTTTTAAAAGTTGATTTCTTATGTTTATGTTCTAAGTTTTAAATTTGCAACTAAACAAAACATCGCTATAGTTTTTGTGAAACTTCTAAACAAGCAAATAACAAGGCGAACAAAATCAAAGTTATGAGAAGACATCATTTAACAGAGTATGAAATTGGAATCTGACGAACTTTCCCCCTATTCAAATTGCAGAAAATGTGGCCCGGTTGGCAAAGGCAGCTAGCCAGTGATCTGAACGTCCCTGGTTCGATGCCGATCACTGAAAAATCCACTGCCATGTGCACTTGGACACATGGCAGGTGTCCAAGCGGTCATGGCACCTGCGGACACCTGCGCAGGTGCCATGGCGGCTGGTGCACGAAAAATCTGTCGTGGCAATATCCTCCAAGTTCTCAAATTTTCCTCTGGAGGTGCGGGGTCAAGTATTTCCGATCTCGTCACTTGACTCGGTTCAAAATTACGGGACCGGTTCATAGGGGATGAAGCTGGTCCCCCTATATGGTGCCCTCCATAATACAGAGTGCAGCAATACCACGGTGATAACAGGCGAATGTCTACGAACAAGGCCTCCGCGTTGGGAAAAAATGCAGGAAAATGCAGATTCACTACTCATATTATTTATTTCTATATCTTCTTCACTAAAAACGGTATCGGTCTCAAATCCAAATGTTTCCTTCCTTTCATTTTCTTCACCAGATAATTCTTGAAGAATGCGGAAAAAATCAGCTGCTTGTATACATTTTTGCCATGAAAACCAATATAAAAACTGTAGATTCGACTTTTATACAAATTAAAATAATACACGTCAATTATTAACACAAAATTACAAAACACTTGGGGAAAAATAATTTCCGAATTTTCACCCACGACCCGCGCGTGTCGTGAATTTTACGAACCAGCTACCACGTAGCACAAAAGCCAAGGTAACAATAAAAATTTTCATGTGATTTCCTGTTCGCACATTCCATAATGTGGGGGAAGGGTTGAAAGGAGGAATAGAAATGCCCTTCAGGTGTCCCATCTGCGATATGCGAAAACAGTGCATTAAAAACCGAATTTGTCGTAAAATTTGCGCAGACGCGGGTGTTGAAAAGTTAAGCCTAAAGACCAATAAATACTTTTTGAGGCTACCTCATAGTGGAGTGCTTATTATCTTTGATCCCTCATTTCCAAGATCGACTTCCCTGAGGAAGCAACCTTAAAAACCGTCTCCGGACAATTCTCTCCGGAGGAGGACAATACAACCGGTAACTGACATTTAAAGCAATGCATGACAGCTATTTATTTGTAGTGCGTATTTCAACTTTTGATATATTCTACTAGGCCTGTGCATTTATTCTGTGACACTAAATTCCAGTTTCTCAAATATTCTAACATAATCATCTCTGATTACTTAAGATTTTGCCTTTGTTGTTGTTGTTACTAATCTGTCCTGATCTAGCGGAGATAGATCAGGTCCATGAAACCATATATCCTCAGTAGGTCTATAAAATGGCGATAATCGGTAATAAAACCCTGCCTAGATAAATTTAGACAAGTTAGGATGTAACCAGGTGTGGACTACTCACTATTACACTTTTTACAACTTCCTCCCCAAGTCCTGCTTTGCTGCCTCATGGGGGTTGTCGCTGGACGGAATGGGTTATGTACGTCGGAAATTTTATTCCTGGTAGGCCACCCTAGGCGTAAAGGCCCTTCCGTTATGTCCAGCTAAAGCTAGCAGGCACTTGGAGCTAAGTCAGTCTTCTACCTTCGGGTGCTCTTGGTCCTTGGCCAAAAGAAGCTGCCTCCCCCTTATCCTACCCCCTTTAATGACTATTTACTACGAATTACTACATTTCACTAGAGAGAGTACAGGATTGATTGACTTTTTTCTTTTCGTCTGAGGGATTGTGCGATATTTGCCTAACATAATTCTCATCAGATTGGGGGGTCTAGGAAGACTATTGAACCATAGGAGACTTTTTTGACTCGTCGTAAGTACAATAGGGGTAGCAGAACAACTCCGATGAATGAGGCCCCTTTTTACTAGTCGTTTATGCACAAGTACGTGCGTGTGTCTTAAATTGATAGATTGTGGGAAATTATATAAAACTTTTCATCATCTCTATATATAAAATAGTTCCGTAACTGACTGACTGACATATAACGCAAAGACCAAACCGCTGGACCTAAAGGGCTGAAATTTTGAATGGCGATTCTTATTATAGTGTAGGGATAAAGATTTTTGAAAAATTCTTCTTAGATTTTTTTAAATTAAATTTTTAAGCTGTTTTTGTAACTTTTTTAAAGTTTGCATTTAAATTAATAATCTGAGGGTTATAAAATTTGTATCGCGAGAAAGATCATAAAAATTCTTTTAAAATGAAATGCTTTTCGAATCTTTATCTTCATTTTCCGATTTTTAGAGAATTTTTAAATATTCCTTTTTAGAATTTAATTTATTAAATGCTCATCTCGTGGTTTCTTTTCCTTTTGTGATACTTTAAATTAATTTTGTGTCTCATGCATAACAACGAAATCAACCAAAAAATTTTTTTCTTTCTAATGCGGTAGCCGATGGGACTTTATCCAAAAATATATTAAAATGCTGTAAAAGAAATGTTCCTCAAACTGTACTATATTAACTGTACTATATTCTTTATCATGTTCTATTAGATTTAATTTGAATACTTTCTTCTACATTATTTTGTCTATAAAAATATCCCTTATTATTTATATATATATATATATATATGTGTGTGTGTGTGTGTGTATACATCAATTACATACATTGATCGTTATATGTTTGATAAATATATATATATATATATTTTGGCATTAATTACATACATTGATCGTTGTATTTAATTTGAATGTAATCCGTAGCGAAGTACGGGTACTCAGCTAGTCATAATATGTGGGTGTGTGTGGAAAAAAAGGTTACTTTATATACTTGTACAATTTTTCGTTAAACATTTTTTCTCTGCATATAATGCTCAAAGTTAACATACTTACTCAAAGAAAATCTACCGTTCTGTTATGCGAAACATTTCTTAAAATTATAAAGGAAATATTTTGGAACTGTGAAGTAGTTCTCTTTCAAACTCAGACATATGATATATTTGACTGAGAAGTTAGAGTATAATGGAATTATAGAATGAAAGGGTTTGTTGAATCGAGATGAATAGAAGAGACTACAATAACAGAATGAAGACTGATTATTGAAAATTTCTTTGTAGAAGCAGGTGTCGCGTGCTGTACAATGGTTATGCACTACAGTTTCCTGATTATTGAAATTCGCGTTCCATATGCAAAATTTATTGAAGGAAGAAATTATCAGGAATTTTAGTTTCTTTGGGGAAGAACTAAAGGGGTTTTTAGTTCGAGATAATCAGTTCAAATAATTACGGTGTCCATTGTCAAAAATCAACAATGCTAGAACAATATTTCTTAGAATTACAACAACGTTTGTTAGAATTAATGCAAACAAATATAAAAAAACAGAAGTTTCCGACAGTATGAAAACTTTAAGATAAAAATATATTGTTAAACATACCGAAATATTAGAAAAATGCAGTGCACACACAAATAGAGTCTAATGTATCGTAGTATGTTGTTGTTGTTAATGCCTCTAGGCCGGAAGTTCCAGACAAGTTCCATATAGTATTTGCAGGCTGAGGAGTGCGGATCTAGTTTACAATAGCACCGAAAGGATTGGAGTCCGTCTTATCTAGATGTCATGTCAATAATTGGAACAGCTTTGTCAGACGCACCTCCGTTGGCGAAAAGTTAGTGCGAAAAATTTTTGGCACCAACTTTTCCCGATTCCACACACCTGTTAGGCTTAAAGTGCTAAATGTAAACAAGCATACATTGATAGCGACCAAGAAATAACAAATAAGTTTGAAACAAACTTACCGCTGGCTGTTTTAAACTTCTAAAAACATTACAGAAATCCCCAGCCGGTAGTTTGTAGCTGTAAACACAAATTTTCCATACACAAACATATTACCTGTTTCCCATAAAAGGCAAATCAAACAACGACCTCAATTCAATCATGTCACTCATTTTGCCACAAATTACACTCTAGAAGACACAAAACAACATTTCACTTGAAAGGGTGAAAATTCATGAATCTAATTTCGGGAGAAGGAAATTACCGCTGGCAGTATTAAACTTTTAAAAACATTCCAGAAATCCCCAGCTAACCTCAGTTAGCAAATAAATTTCCTACATTACAAAATAGCAATAACGCATGCGCGAAAAAAACCAGCAGAAATAGCAAAAATAAGCAAACAAAATACAAAACATACTCAAATCTGCTCTGTTAAAAAATTAAGAAAACAGTCAAAATTATAAATCTCATTACTTATTATTAAATTTAAATTCTCAATCTCACTACTGCCACAACTGCACACGACTAAATCCGAAAAAAATGAACAGAAAAAAAACACTCGCCAAAATCGCATGGTCACCACACCATACACAAAATCGCCCAACTTGGCAGGGAGGTGCGTCTGACAAAGCTGTACCAAATTTTGACCGAGCACGCCCCAAGTGCGATATCTAGGGGATCGTACCTTCTCCCGCTCTTTCTGACTTCATAGAGGGACTGTTCGGTTTGTGGATTTTACGATATCCGACCTAGACACGAAAGTCTTTCATGGCACTTGCCGGAATTCGAACCTAGCACCCTCGACACCGAAAACTGGCGTGCTACCCTTAGGCTATCTCGGGTTCGTATTGTAGTACAGTATTTATGAACAGAAAAAAGGAAATATGATAATAATTAAGTATACCGGAAATTCTAGATGATATAAAAGTCATAAAATCTTGTGAATTTGAAATGTTGAATTTACAAACAAAGCTGTCATTACTAATGACTAAAACATCGAGTTAAGATTTATTTATTTGGTTGAATTTTAAGTGTACGAATAGAAATTTGGAACAAATTTTCCTCTAATACGTTATCAGGCTAACAGATACGATGGAACTTTATATTAACGGACAAAAGGAAAAATTTTAGAAATTGATGGAAATCGAAATTAATTTCCCGAAGTCTGTGTTCGGTAAGATATTGGATTAATCTTCTTTCCCTAAGTAACCGCAGTTTTTAGAAAACACTAAACACGTAAAAGTCAGTATTGTTATTTCTCCATTTTATATGTTCAGACAGCAGAGGGTTTTTGTTACTGTAGTTTTTCTGCCATTTCGCTTCTATACTTCAAAACTGAATATCTTAACGTAGTGCCACGGGAAGTTTTTAACAAACTGATTAACTGTAATAATTTAAGTCAAATCGTGGAATGCTGTATACCTGGCATCTTTATGTACACTAGTTGGTACCCGTCAAAACATGACTGCTGGATAGTAAATAAATGTACTAATATATGTTATACTCAACACATCATTGCCAAACGTTGAAAATCATAATATTAAGAATAGAGATAGTCGTTTTTAAAAACTACTATTGAATCCAATAAAAAGAAATAGGGTTGTGATGTCGTGCAACATCCCATCTTTCCTCTCAACGTTCTCAGGACAATTGTATACAAGAAGACTGAAGCTGAGACGTGAAAACTAATCACAGAGCCCAACGTATATGGCCACGTGATAAGTCAAACCAATCACAATTATGCCAACAATCTCGGCGTCAAAGGCAGAATCCGTTTGGAGGTGACTTGGAAGAGCGAAAGGTCAGACAGCAGAAGAAAAGGCTAGAGATTGGTCAGCGTTGGGATGCTGATAAGTTTGTGTTTTGAGACCAAATTGTAAATAATTTGTATATAGTTGAGTTCTAATAAAGGAGCTTAATTTTTATTTTAATTCGTGCCTCTGCTTATCTCAATGTCGAGTTTGAATTACTGGATCTCATGTGAGATTGTGTTGGTTTGTTATCGGCCACGAGATGGCAGGGTTACTCAACAGCGCAAAATAAACAATCTCCGTCATGCTTAACTTTATATCTCACAAACATAATTCAAAATAAAAATGGCGGAGAAAGAGAGCTAGAGAGATTCCTCGGAATAAACAAATTAACGTATATATGCGGACTCGTGTTTAGTAAATATCGAAATCCAGATTTAAACATGTCCTTGAGCATACAAAGAAAGCAATTTTTAATTGCAAATTATCGCTAATTAGTAGAAATTGCGGTTTTAGAAAAACCAAATTTGACACATCTTCTTTCGTTTAAGACCAAAATGAAGTAATTTGATGCAGTAGTTTTTATCTCACGAACTTCCCAAAGAATCCGCTTAGCAACTTAAATATATACAGATTGCAAGGCAAACACTATTTTATGATTAACTATCTCTTCAAAATTACAACTTTAAAAAACTTTGCACATATATCTACACAGCTTTATTAAGATCAAGTTTTAAACACACAGGACATTTATCAAAAAATAGTCGTTAGGAAGATTGTATTTAAAATGTGTTTTTTTATTCGAATATTTTTAGATTACTTTATAATCCATTCTTTCGTATATTCTTAACATACTGTACAGGATATCTTGGATTGCCTTGTTCGTGTCATATAAATTAAAATGTTTCTGCTCAGCTCATGTCAGAAGTTGTTTCATCTATTTTACGTGAACTGGTAATTTTATTCATTTAACTCTTTCTTGTTATTAATTTCTTCCCGATGTTTCCCTGATGCCAGGTAATCACAAAACTACAACATTTTTCACAATATTTCTCTTAGTAAAGTTGTGGTGTTTGTAAATTACATAACTCAAGCTCTTAGTATTAGACGTTGCTTCCCGCATTTAATTATATAGTTGCGGAAAGGAATTTTCGAGTCCAATGAAATGAACTCCGACAAAGATTGGAAGTAATTAAATAGTGAAAAATACCCGCTGTCGCGCTCTGAGGATTATAAAGAAACTATTGAAAACATGGCCGGTAAACAAGCTGCAGACAATAGCTGTTCAGCTGCGGCGTTAAAGAGTTCTAGCGATTATTGAGGAGAGAAACAAGTTTTGCAGATGCACTGAATAAACGAAATGTTGGCGATTATGAAGAGATTATTTACAATACCATGAGCAGTGCCAAATAAGGAGGAAAAAAAACTAAAAGTGGGTAGAACAGACTCTTTCATATTTTCTTAATAACATGAAAATCTTTTAGATGAAATATGTAGTTGATGTCTCATTTATTTAGAAAAAGTTAGTAGATTACAGCCCAGCAAAATATCATTATATTGTGTGTAAGGTATTGGAGTACAATTTTTGGTTTCAGTAAAGCCAGCATAGAAAACAGGACCGTTGGATAGGAATCATTAGAGTTAAGTGTACGATTAGTGGAACAATTAGTAGAAAATAGAATGTGAAGCGAGGTATCGAAATTGGACGTTAGGGCGAGTTTGGTCCGAGTTCCGCTGTAGGAGTGCAATTTAAAAGACAGACACCACTTCCTAAGTTATTGGACCTGAATTTCAGCTAGAGTCGAGTGATAAATGAACTTTAGTTTTCTACTGAATTATATCTTCGTTGAATATTATATTTATATAAATTTCTCCCCCTGTACACTAATTACGGGATTCCGTAATAGGGATGCGACATCGATGTCGATGTTTTCAAAACATCGATTTATTGTAGCCGATGTTTTTTAACATCGATGTTTTGTGCTCGATGTTTTCTTATTTTAATCAAAAAGTACCATAAATAAAAAAATTTACCACGTAGCATAATTTTCACACTCAGTAAATGTAAGTCTGAGTTCTGAAAAGGACGAATACAAAAGGGAGAGCGATTCCTTAGCAAACAGACAAATGGCAATCAACAACCAATGAACCAATCAGAGCGCTTGGAATGTTCCTGACACTCCAGAACCTTCCACGGTTTTTTTTTCAAATAGTATATACATGAGAGCTGCCATTTCAGTTTTTGGTTTGTTCTGGTTTTATATAAGTTGACGTTAATATTATTAGTAGGATGCCTCCCAAAAGTACCGTTTGGAAATATTTTTGCAAAACCTCTGACAAATTGGCGAAATGCAATATTTGCCCGAAGTCCCTCAAAACTTCTGGCAATACCACGAATTTATCTGGACATTTGAAGGCAAAACATGGCGATATTTACAACGAGAATTTTGAGTCATCAATGTAGCCCAAGGCACAAGCAACCAAGTTTTTGTTATTTGTGTCAGCGGAATCAGAGAGTAAAATTAAATCACCCCCCTCCCCCCATGACTAACCGATTAATGTGAGAGATTACTAAACCAGTTTTGAAAAATGGATGTTCTAAAACATCGATGTTTAAAAACATCGATGGTTTTCGGGCGATGTTTTATTAGCATTGATGTTTTAATATTGAATATCGATGTTTCAAAACATCGATGTTTCGTTATCGATGTCGCATCTCTATTCCGTAACTCAGTCTCTCAAGTTAACTGTCAGGATGACGGCGACATGGTTAAGATATTTAGATGAAGAAGCAGTAAACGCCTAGATGCTTAGCGAAGGCGACTACATGAAAGGGATTCAACAAGTTCCAGAAAGAAAGAGTTCCATTTCAGAAAAAGAAAGCTTTAGGTAGAAGAATCAGTACCCAGTTTAGGAACTAGCTGTTCGTACAGAGTTCATCGAGAGATTTATATCTAGTTTTGGTTATTTACTGTAGCTGTGAGAGTTTCCGGAAGATGTAATTTTGCATTTCTGTTGTCATTTGATATGTCTTTGCTGATCCATCCTTTAGTTGTTCTTTGAAGTTAATGGGCAATGAATTCTGCGTCTGAATACTGAATTTCAATTCTAATTTATCACCTTCGAATCTTGGAGACACTATGTTAATTTAGCTGTCTCTGTAGTTCTTTTCTATCAGCAATTTTTAATGTCGTCTGTTTTCTTGCCATATTCTCTATATTTTTGTAGCATAATAGTTGCATTTGCCCATGAATTTAGGTATTAAATAGTCTGTTTCAGAGTACTATTATGTACTATTATGAAAGCACTATTCATGTATATTAATGTATGATATACGACATAGCAGTATGTAATTACATAGGAACGCTATCCAACGAGACACTGATATATATAGCGAGTGATCATTAATTATTTGCATGTAATATTGCAATTCTTGTGACACATTAAGCAGAGATTTTAATGAAGATAGCGTATTAAAAACATCGTTGAATTGACTCTTTGAGCATCTAACTTGAGCTCTGTCTTTATTCCTCTGAATAACAAGATAGAAGTATGAATCGAGTTAACACCTGGAATCATTCTTTCAGCATATGCCGTTCTTTTCATGCATTTTTTACGTGTTATTTTCTTTAGATAACTTCATATGCGAATAGCTGTCGCAGCCTTCATTTTTGGAAGAATAGGGAGCTGGGTGATTTGGTTAGTTTTTGATGTGCTCGCCGGTTTCTATTACTACAGGAAAAAGAAATAGTCTGCTGAATTAAATGAAAAGAACTCCATACGAAAGAGAAAAGCATACATTTGATCCTAAATCATTGAAAACATCTCTTTGCACCAGATGATTCTTGTAATAGATAGTTCTATTTGTACAAGATTCAAAGAAGTCCCTTTTGTATTGCACACCATTATTCTCTTAAATGAAACGTATTTGTGGTACATTATCACTCAGAATAATAAACAATATTTTTGTAAAATAATTGCTCGTAAATAGTTACTGTTTGGTTTTAGTTTAATAAGATGCTGTTGAAAGACGTACAGATAGGTAAAGCTTCAAATTTTGAGGTATTAGTTTAGCTAAAATTCTGATGAAAACCGCTGAACAAAATCTATTTCCAATTCTTATAGCCTCGATACATCAGCTCGATGAATTCAATCGAAAATTTTCCAAAAATTTTCACTTGATACCAGAAAATATTGTCATATAAAAGCTCTCTGACTTCCATTTAAAATGCTAGATCTCTTTGAGTTTATTTCTATTTTATATTTTTTAACCGTAAATACCGATCTGCTTTACATAAGATAATTGAAACCAAATTGAAGTCTGCATGCCTGGGAGGCATGTACTTGCTTTGGAAGATTTTTCTTCTTCAAAATGCAAATGCTGGTTTCCGAGTACTGGATAAATTGAGCGCTAAGATCTATTTCCCAGTAGCATGTGGGAGTGGAATAGCCGAAAGCGATGATGTTGGTAGATTTAGTTAAATAAAAAAAGATAATACTGTAGGGCCTAGGTAAGCATCTTTTTTCGTTAAAGAGTGCTAGAAGGGCATCGGAGAAGTAAATATTGGATTTTAAGTTGAGCAAAATGAGTCGGTGTCGAGCTAAATTGCGAGTCTTTTACCCAAATCGTTGGGTATATTTTGTTGTGAGATGTGTTGCCAGTAAGAGAGTAAATATTTAGCAGTACTGAGGAAAGGGGTAAAAATGATATTTGGTCTTCGTATTGCTTCAGTTTTAATGTAAAATTTTTCAAATTCATCAAAATCCCAAGGCAGAACGTTTTTAAATTTGTTTTACAACTTTAAATAAACTAAAACAAACTTAAACCTGTTTCAAGAACGCAGAGTTGCAATAGAGTGTGTATTGTACTAAGATAGAGAAGAAATAAAATAAATGTCTTTTTATAAGTTATGAGATTTTCGGAGAAAAATAGAAAAAAAAGGGGAACAAAATCTCGAATGAAAATGGTATTACCAAAGCAACTAGTTTAATTGTAATGAGATCTACGAGAGGAATTTTCATCGAAAAGGCAAGAGAAATAATCTAAATGTGCAGAAGTAAAATGAAGCCAGTTCTCCTCTTTAAAACCAAAGGACCATTAAGAAGAAAAGGTCTTGCACATTCTTTTCTCATTTATTTTCTTAGGAAAGTCAGCATGTTTCAGTTACTATTTAATGAAAATTCTGATTTATATTACATTATTTTTATACAGAATTGTTGATGAATTGTCATAGGGATATGACAATAACGTCAAGGCCAAGTGAAAGAAGTTGTAGAGTTACGGGACGAATTAAAATAATTGCACAATATAAGAAAGAAACAGGGCAAGGGAGTAAAAGACTAGCAATAAAAGAAGTAGAGGGGAGAAAAACCCACAATAAACCAAAACTCCTACAGATAGAAGATTGGGCACGAAGAAAGAAATAAAAGTATAGATAAAAGTTAAGATAAAAAGGAAACGGTGAATCTGAAGAATGAGTTTGCAACGAAGTAAGAGAAAAAGAAAGAAAAGCCATTAATTTATGATAGCTATAAAAGGGGCCCACCCATAGTCGGTGTTGAGCTGAGCATGTGAAAGACAGAGAAATTTTTATAAGTCCCGACCACGATGTGCATTGGTGAAAAGAGATAGAGAAGAGGCAACCACAAACCAATAGATGAGAAGAGATGGAGATAATATGGCCAATGAGATTGGAAGAGGTGGGGTTAGAAATTAATAATAGAAAAAGGATATGAAAAAAGAAAGAGAGAGAGAAGAAGGGTAGCTAGAGAAATAAGTGGTATGACGTAGGCTAGAAAGCTAGTAGTTGAAAAATTTAAGAGTGAAGACGAAGCAGTAAGGGAAAATAGCCCCTACGTAGTACGATGATAGCTTAACGATGCTTAAGCCGAAGAGTTACTGATGCCCAGTGTTTAATATAAAGTGCCTAATGATAGAGCAGATGATGAATAGTGCATCCCGTCTTCAATGGCAATAGATCCCGAAGAAGAGCAGTGCACCCAGTTTCCAGTGCCGAGAACGCCCGACGACCAAAGGAGCTCTGTGCCCTAGTATGAGTGACCATGACGAACAGAGGACGAGAAAACAGTGCATCCGTTAACCAGATGTCCAGCTCAACGATTAATGAGGAATCCAGCGTCCTGTGCCCTATGTCCATAATCAAAGGCGATTCAACAAGCGTCTGCAAAGGTACCATCTTTTCTCCTTTTCATACTTACCATCATTGCTTCTCATACGCGTAACTTTTCATGTAATGTGATAACGCATATAGATCGCGATAGCGATATAATTTCATGACGAGAGTTAGAAGGGTAATATGTGATAATTCGTAAAACGAGATCTTATATAGTATAAAGTAACATGATTTTTTGTATGAGTTAATAATAATTGTTTATTATAGATGTATTATAACTATGATACGAATTAATGATAATTACTGATTAAGCTTATGTAATTGATGAAGAATGTATTAGGATTTATTGATGAATCAATGCCAATTCTTGATTAATGATAATGAACTTATTGTAGTAGATGAATTATAATAAGGTCAAGTAAAGTGTAATATTCAGGGAGGTATTATATTGTATAATTGTATATGTTCATTTAATTTCAATAAATTAAGATTTCATTCTAACCAGAGTTGTTTTCAATAATTAGGGTCACAACAAATTCTAATTTAATTTCCTGCAATGTACTAACCCCTACCCAAACTATTCTTTCACTGCCATATGAATCTTCATGTAAAAATGGTCTTAGTCATCGCTATGTACTTCGCAAGTATTGAAATTATAAGCGCTTGAACTTTGGACCATGTTATAGAAACATATTCGCTATGGCTGAAGAATAATAATTTTAATTTGACAGTAGTTCATACAAGAGGCAATGGGTCCATCTCATGTGGAATTAAAATTCCAGATAATTGGAGGAGGTTGTACGGCGGGAGCCATGTTTAACTTTCAGGAGCCTTTCAAACACGAGGAAGAATATATGGATATCAAATTTACTGCTGCGAACTAATTTCAGAGCATGCAAATTCCTCGTTTAACTTTTTTCATACTGGATATGGTATCTTCCAAATATGATGCACCTTGATACTCTGTATTTTTTACAGGCGTAATATATTTAGCATTCGAAATTACTGAATTTCTCTTAGCTAAAGAGACATCCAGTTAAACAAGATTTAAAGATTTTTTTTTGAAAAATTTCAAACAGTAATTCCAAAACAGTACTTTCAAATACTTGAAACATAATTTACTTCATACAATACTATCTGAAAGTGATTGCAGCGAAAAAACCTTCCCGATAAATTTAAGATCCAGAAAATTCCATGTATACTCTTTCTGACAACCAAATAGTCATCTTCAGCATGTAAGTATAGCTGTTCTTCATAGCGAAATTTAATATCCATGGATATGATAATTAATAAGGGTGATTCTAGGAGAACTAAGAGAGAGAAAGTAAGATCTGGTTATAACTTTAATTTGTTTACAAGAATATGCTGAGATTCCCATCGGGAGTCTATATCGAAATCCCAATAGAAGACAGAATACAGCAAACATTAGAGTTGCTTAGTGGGAAAGGGGCACAGTTAACTGGGGAAATTATACAAAAAATAAAATGCAGAACCGAATTAAATAATTTATAGAAAATAAATTTGAATGTAAAGCTAAGGAATACCTCCTTTTATACTTTTATCTGTGCCTCCTTTTATCTACGGAACACGTAGATAAATGGAGGCATAAAAAAAGAAATTTTAATAACCATAAATATATCGACAAGCTGCCCACATGCTATAAAGGTTAGCGTCGTAAGCTTCCACACAGTGGATTAAAGTTCAAATCCCGAGTAAGGCTTGGACGTTTCCGTGTTGTCCCTTCATAGGGAGCAATGCTGGCTCATCTAAGTGGTTTTCCTATTATAAACTATATAGCGATATCTGACTTTTACCCTTTCTAGGATATATCTATTTATCGAAGTCACCCTGTAATAAAGTAGAAATGACACTTTTTGCGCTAGATAACTAACAAAGTTTATTATTCCTTTGACACATATAACGTGCAGAGTAAAAACAATACTGAGTAAAGACTGGTGCAAAATGTTAGAAACACTAAACAAGGAAATGAAGTTAAAGTGCTCGCAATATATATAAAGTCAGACCAGTGATGCTGCACGGTAATCCACTATTACTAACACAACAACCTCTTTATGCCAGAGTGGCAAAAACTCGCTTAGGCTTAGAAGCAATCTAGCTATGAGCCACTGAAGGCAACTCGCATAAACAGCTCCAAACTAACCAGTCTCTTCCGCAGTCTGGCTACGCGGTATTTATAGTAATGGTTTATGCTGAATTTCGTATTTTTTGTAGCTTCTTAGGATTTATGCAAATACAATGATTGATTTATTGTTAATCGATTATTAGGTAGACCTTACAACTAGCCAACAAGACATTGCAGTGTTGAAGGACGAATGTCTTACGAAAAGTCCCTCCGGATTAGAAAAAAAAATCTATCGACGAAGTGAGAGAAAAGTCAAAATTATAGTTAAAAACATTAGGTGGAGTAATTATTAATAATATAAAACAATAATACAGAAATGGATGCTAAAAACACAAAAAACCGTTTGTTTTATGACAGTGTAGTTTTCCTTTGAGGACCGGACGTAATGATTAAACTTCCCTTTTTTCAAGGTTGCTTTATTATTTTGATTTCGGTTTCAGTATATATAGAGTAGATCCATAAATATCTGTTACCTTCTACACATAAGTGTTGTCACTTGGAAACAGATATCCCACGCAGTTATGTTCGCTTGAGAGTTATATTGAGAAAGAGTCTATTCTGCTAGCACAGTCTTATTTCGACAATTACTTAGCAGTTAGTCAGCTTTTCCATATTTTCGAAACAATTCAATTTTCCAAAGTTTGTCAAAGTGTTTGAAGTTATCATTTATCCATTCATCCTCTGATCCACGCTTGTCTTTCCCAGAGTGGAAGCCCCAGTAAACACTATTAACTGCATTTACCCCACAAAACATCAATATATTAATTCTTACTGCGGGAAGTTATTCAAAAAAATAAATATCTTTGTATTTTCACAGTGGAAAAGCGCTATCGTATCTGCATAATTAAAGGTAAACAGATATTTAGAGCAGTGACATGCAAGCATTTATCGACCGTGACCCACTTTGTTTTAAATAAAAAATCCCTCGACCCCAGTGAAAATTTTTTGGTAGTATAATTACTTTCTAAATGAAAATTTTATAAATAAAGAAAAAAAAATTTGAAAATTTTTTTGAGAAAATTTAGTGAAATTTTTTTAGTAGTATAATTTTTTTTAATTAGGAAAATGTTATAAATAAGGAATAAATTTGACAAACTATTTTAAAAATTGATGAACTGCAGATTTTGGGTATGTATTTACTTTGTTTGTGAAAAGTAAATACATACCTAAATAATATGATAATCAAGTAACATAAATAATATATTGTTCCGTTTTCCTGGGTTCGATAAGATTGAATAACCTCTTCAGAAAGTACACACAAAATAAAATTTATTATTCTGCAAATTCTTCAGGCGCATACACAAATTCAACAGAAAACACGTGACAACTGTCTTCTATATAGCAGAAAACTCTAAAACACAAGTCAGGATAACAGAGTCTTCAATACAATACTCGCCTACCGCGATTTCAATACATTCAATTCTCAGCAGAAAAGAATACTGAGTTCCAATGCCAATGTCAGGTATATTTATAGAGTTCCAAAGCGCCCCCTATCGCTTTGGAAGTCTATAAAGGAGCCACTGGAAATTTCTAGGTTGGCCAGCTAGAAAGTTCCAGTGGCTTCTAGAAATGTCTAGAAGGTTGGTGGCCCTTTGGAACCATATCGCCAAATTTAGCGACCAAAATAAATCCCGTTTTTCACGAAAAAGGCAATATTTTGTTTCTGGTAACAGTATATATACAAATTAGCCAGCGATTTATTAGTATATGTGGTGCACATGTTTCAATGACCAACAATATTCTTGCTTATCATGGGCGTAATACCAACTAAGTCCAGTTGACGAGTGACGCCAATATTCTACTTATGACGTAATAGTCAATTCGAGTAATAGACTTCATTCTCATCCCGTGTCCAGACTTTGAGATTTGCCCTATATGCAGAGGGCTGGGGGTGCCTTGGGTGGATGACAGATCTGTACTGTTTGTCCGGCATCCTCCAGCCCCACAGCAATTGAAAATGCATCCGAACTTGGGAAATTAACCCTCTACTGCGTATTCAGGCTCTTGCTACGTAGTGACTGGACTTCAGGTGTATCATGGACGATGGGCTTTTATGGCTTGGGGGTCCGAGGTGATAAACTCAAAGGTTGCCCGATATGCAAAACCACCTGGAGGTTTCCAGCATAAATGCAGTGTGCCAGAAGGATGACGGGTAGTTTACGATACAGAAGATGATAATTACGAACATTCCTTTTCTCATTTCGGTGGAACTTTCGCTCTTCGATGTCAATCTCATGAAATATCTGCGGTATATGGCGATGGCCTAGGGAACACAGTTAATCACATGTTCCTATGGTCCTACGATGACGGCTAGTTCTGCCGAGGCACCCAGCCAGTTTCGGCGTGAGGGATTTGTACCTCACTATTCGCTAACTATTTAGTTTTTGCACATGAATGCACTTTAGTTATGTTACAGGTTAACATTGTGATTGCTCGTGGAATTATTCACGGGCTGATTCTCTTATTTAACAAAAGTTTATTTTTAATCACGAATAACTTCATTTACGTCTCGGCGTTACGTTACGTTATCGTTTACGTTATCGGCATGCTGAACACCAGAAATATTTAGTATCTGTGTCCTATACCAAGGTGTCCTATACAAATAGGTGCACTTCAAGAAAGTGGTGACCCGTGGCTTAGGAAGTACTTAACCTGGAGTCTACCGTGTTCTATATGAGGTAACCAGTTTCAATGGACTGTGATATTTTTTTAAAGCAAAACTTGGATCGGCAGTTCGGTGAGTACCTTTAGGGTTGATTTCTTGATCGTGTTTTGCATAGAGTATGATTACTATTCTCTTGAGTTGACCATTATTTTATTGTATACACTTGTGTTATACATTTTTACTGCTCAATTTTCTTATTGAGTGTTTTGGTGAATTATGGATAACGAAGGGGTTGAGACCAAAACTATCGTTGCTGAAGAACCAGTTATGGTTTCTTGTGTGGCGTTTAGAGCGCCGCTATTTTGGGATAGTGATTCGGAGCTTTGGCTTTTGCAGGTAGAGGCTCAATTTATAGTAGTAAATATAACTGTTGGTTCAACCAAGTTTCACGCGGTCGTGGCAGCTTTGAACACTCATGTATTGAGTTGTGTCAAAAACATGGTTAGAAACCCTCCCGCTCGGAATGCTTATGTTACATTAAAAGACAGGGCGTTGCACCATTTTACGCAAGCTGAAAGTTCCAAACTGAACTTGTTAAAGATCTGGAACGTGGTAGTAAACGAGCATCTCATTTACTGAATGAAATGGAAAACTTTGCTTCGAACTCCATGGATAAAAGAAATGTTGCGAATGTTATGGTCACAACGATTACCCGCAAACGTGCAGAAAATGTTATCTGTATGCAAAGCCCCGTTACCTGAATTGACGTTAATACCTGACAAAATTCTTGATGTCTCCGATAATAGGGTGTCAATTTCTACGGTTTCGAACAAAGATTCGGATTTGGGCAAGCTAAAAGCTGAAAGTTCCGAACTTTAACAGACTGTTCAAAGGTTCTCGTTCACTTAGTAATAGTAGAGCTCGTCGCGTCCAACTTCATGAGGCACGATCTACATCTAGAGGATTCGAACAGACTAAACGCTTTTGCTGGTATCATTTCAGTTTTGGTAAAAAAGCCAAAAAATACTTAGATCCGTGTGAATGGACGGAAAACTAGTAAGCACATCTATTTTGTCGGTAGCAGACCAGTGCAAATCAATAGCCGGCTTGACCTAGATTACATATCTAAATACAAATTTTTGGTAGACAGCGGTGCTGCTGTTAGTTGCTATCCAAGGACATGCATTAATGTTGGAATGGAACAAGATCTTGTGTTGTATGCTGCAAATGGATCCAGTATACCAACTTATTGTACGGTCCACCTGGAACTAAATTTTGGATTACGCTGCAGGTTTCCCTGGACGTTTATTGTCGCGGATGTTCTACATCCTGTATTGAGATCTGATTTTTTAGAGCATTACAGTTTACTTGTTGATGTTAAGAATCGTAAAGTTCTAGATAATGTTACTTCATTCTCGATAAAGGGCTCGTTGTTCCCTGGTGTTTTGAAACGTTTAACGTTTATTTCAGAGTCGACACCGTTCCATTAACTTCTTTCTAAATTTACTCGGTTACTTACAAACAACCTAAATGTTCAACCGAAATCCAGTACTATAGCTCATTGTATTGATACTACAGGTGCTGCTGTTTTTGCCAAAGCTAGGAGGTTAAACCCCCTAGAATCAAAATTTCTTAAAACGCGAATTTCAAACTCTAATGTCGCAGGGTATAATTCAACATTCGAAAAGTCCATGGTCAAGCCCCATTCACTTTGTACCCAAAAAAAAGACGGTCCATGGCGAATTTGAGTGGATTTTAGGCGTTTGAATGCTGTTACTGTACCCGATCGCTACCCTTCCCCACACATTCACAATTTCGTAAATGGGTTGAGAGGTAAAACGATTTTTTCAAAGATCGATATAGTGAAGGCATATCACCAGATTCCGGTAGACCTTAGGGACATTCCTAAAACGGCAGTTATAACCCTAATCGGCGTGTTTTAGACGAAAAGGGTAGGCTGACCACCTTCCCGAGACATATGCTGCATGGCACCCGAAGCCCACGGTCAAGAAAGCGAAGATGGGCACCACAGACCTTGCTCAACAATGAACTGTTGCGCCATTGATTAGTTAGTTAGTTAGTTTTAGATGAAAGTTGGTGATACCCTACTTGTAGATTAAACTGTACAGCTGCTTCTAATTGTATGTTCACTTTTACTTTAAAATTTTCCTCTTGACAGGTGATTGTACATTAATTAATAAAAGAAAATTTTGATATGTGATTCTAGGATTGCAGTAAAAAGTAGATTTTACAGGTTGTTATTGTCTTAAAGTTTATTGTTTTTTGATAACACTGAGTATGATTAATTTATGTTCTTTATCTTTCCCATATATGGTCTTATATTTTGCCCTCAGTAATTGAAATTAATTTTTAGCCCTAATGTGGTATTCCTATCTCTTTGACAGATTTGCATTTCCCGCTTTTTAAAATTCACCAAAACACCCAGTAAAACAAGTAACATAGCAATGGCTTGTCGACGTTATACAGAGGTAGAAAAATTAATGAATTTAATCAATAACTCTTTAGTTCAGATTTAAAATCTAAAACCAAAATTTGTTTTTTTATTCAGTTATTTGCATGTAAGTTCTGATTTAGGAATAACATAATTTTTCTTATTTCGTAACAACAAAATTTATATTGACATTCATATATTCATATGCTTTACATTTTAAATGTAAGAATATTTGTTTACTTACTGTCGCGGGGTTTATGGCGGCGACATTGTATGGAGTTAAAGAATAAAATAAAAGGACCAGAATAACGAAGAGAGATTGTAAAGATGGCAGGGAAGATTAAAGAAAGATAAAGAAGACGGAGACCGCAGAAAAGGGAAAATTGATGAGAATAGGAAGTGGCAAACGGAGAAGTAGCCGAATTGAAAGGCCTTAGTTAGATGGAAACATATGTTGGGTAAACTGAACGGCCAAAGAAAAGGGGATGCAATTGTGAAAAAATAGTGATTAAGCGCGTGATGAATAAAAGAGGAAACGATGAATAGAGGAATGAGTTGGCTACGGGAAACGGAACAAGAAACAGATGGAGATCCAAGAAATCAGAGATAACCGTGAGAAGAGAAGTGATAATGAGGAAAGGCGACACGTCCTCAGCGAGGGCGGTGATGGAAATTTCGAGAAGGAGGGGGAACCAATAAATTAAGACAGAAAAATATATGGCCAATGTGAATGAGAAAGGAGGAGCAAAGGAGGAAAGATGAAAGATATTAGAGAAGGAACAGATTGAACAAGCAGATTTGTTTTTGAGACGTAGAACTGAGATGACAGCCCCATACAACGAAGCTGAAAGAGTAGACTAGATGCAAGCGAGATAACGGAGCACAGCTTGCAGCGACAATAGAAAAAGCAACGGCCCGAGCAGATAAACAGTCGTAAAATTGAGATGTTTACCATTTCCAGCGAAGCCGAATAATAGTCGAATTGATTGGAGAAAAGAATACGAGCGGTGTCGTGCAATGCGATAAAAATGAGAATCGGATTAAAAATGAGATTATGGTGCGATAAAAATGAGAATTAACTTCCGGGAGAGCTGAGGTGATAGCACGGAGGCAAAGTCGATGGTATGGGGAAGAAAACCTCACGGGACATGATGACAGCCTGAAATGAGGTACCACCTCAAGGACACATCGTCGACAATCAAAGAACCAGCTACGGATGCAGAAAGAGGAGGTCTATTGAGAGTGAACTACGTCCCAAGTGACCGATTGATACCAGCGCTGGATAGCGGAAAGCAACGAGACCACGCGGCCTACACCCCTGCCGCCGACAGAAAGCGAGCATCACATCGCGGAACGTGCCCCAACACAAAAGACCTTTCCTAACTGATGACCACCCAGCCGAGTCGGAGTTCACGAGGACGTTTGAAAAACAACGCATCGGGTATGTGTGACGTTAGTTATGTGATCACTAAGTGGTATTTGCCTCGCTGCCTCTCATCCATATTTAATTAAGTGACGTAATTAATGACAATTGCTAAGTTGAATCATAGAAGTGTTTATTAAGTATAATACCGCATGAGTAAATAATTGATGATTAATAAGTAAGCAATATCTGATTGAGGGGTATGAAATTGAATATATATTTTAAGGTTTAATGACTAAGTAAGGTTATTGAATATAGTAAATGTGATGAGTTACTGTTATGAACTATATATGTGTTTTTGCTCCAATTAATCTATCTATTTTTCAGTCAGAAGGCTCATATAGTACTTGTAACACAACGCAAGAGACGATATTTTTGGTCAATCAAACAGGTAGCGCTTTGAATAGTTTATCAACAATTGGCCTCACACCAGAAATTAGCTGCTGTGACCACTGCTATACAATCAGGGCTCCCCATAAACCACAATACTTACATTTAAATTGTAAGTAAACAAATATTCAAGTTGTATCAAAATATTCAAGTAATATAAAAAGTGTGTTGTTACCCGACTAAAAAAACTAAACACAAAAATTCAATAAGTAAAACCTTCAATTTTATTTCTATCGTTGTTACGTTGCATTTTCAATTCCCTTAACTGCTTGAAAAACTGATTAAATTTTTTTTATCAGAATACAATTTTAAATAACACAGAAATACGTTATCTGGAATTGTCTTTTCCAGTTTGCTAACGATTCAGTAATGGAAGGCAGATGTGTACAAATAACCCGTAGGTAGAACATCGCATGATTTTAAAAGCTTTCCTATGTTATTAAGCTCTGAGCTATGGGGAAATAGAAATTCTCTGTTACAGTTCACGAGAACATGAAATCTTTGAGGTTTTATTACTGATTGCTTTCGAGAACCATCGTATAGTCACTGAAAACCTCCAGGGTAATAAGAATAATTTTGAATTTTCAAACTTAATACGATGAAAATCCTCATTCCTTTTTTTTTCCTTTTGCTGCGTATGGCTGTGGGTAGACTCGTCTTTTCACTTGTGAAGGAAGAATTGATTTAATTAAACGTTTCAAAGTCCCTATTTTAAGACTAATTTCATCTTTTTACTGCAAATGGTTGACAAACGTAAAACGTGAGAAATTAGAAATATGGGAGATTTTCACTTCGCTAGATAGTCCGCATCAGAAGAAAACTGATTGGCAGTTAGGATATTTGGATACCATTCGCGGGCCTGGCAGACAGTCGTTACAGTGGCGCCTGATCATTGCCAGGAATGGTATTATCGGAACGCTTTTCAGTAGATTTTATTAAGGTACAGTAAAACATCGTTTATTCGACCCTCGTTGATCCGGATCTCCGGATAATCCGGATCAGATTTGTAGACATTTTTTTTATTTAATGTTCACAATGGATAATAATTTTTAACTATGATAGCAAGAACGTAACTATGAGTACCCCAAATATTTGCTGTTTAGTATGATTCAATGTACAGTTCCTGCATAGATTGTACAATAAATTACGGTAAAATACTTTTTGTCGAGTGTAAGAAAGCTTTACTACACTTACCATTTATTTGTTAAGAAACGATGTGAAAAGTTATTTTTATATTTTTTTAATGTCTTGTAAACAATACTATGTAATTTTGTTACAAAACATAGTTTTTTTATCGTAATAAATGGTAAGTCAAGGATTTTGGTTTGCTTATTTCCCATATTATCCGGATTTTCGACCCGATAAACAAGGTTGTACTGTACTGATATGCGTAGAGGAAATCCTTGAGGTTTTGACTGCGCAGTCCAAAAGCTTGAGGATTTGTCCTTCGTGAGTGAGGAAGCCTTGAGACCGGCGGCGGACTGTACAGTCCCCGAAATCCCGATTAGAAAACATTTTATGTGCGTGCGAGTGTGTTGCACGTGTGTGCAAGAGGGCTCAGTTGATGAAATCCTCAAGGAAATCCTGCAGACTTTTCCTTGAGGATTTCCAGCACATGTATGGGCCACCTTTACACGTGAATGAATCGGTAAAATTGATATATTTTCAGGTTTGATTTGCATCTGTTTCGTAACTTGTTTTTGGTACTCCTTATGAATGGAACCATAACACACGAAGAGATCTAAATGATTCACAAGTACAATTAAAATAATGATGTATGACATAAAACGCAATTGCCATTTCCAGACTTCAGGCATTTCTCAGAGACACAACTTCGATTCAGTTGTATAATTCGTCGAAACTTTCAAGCTGTTATGATCGGATTAGATGTCAAGTGATCTGAACGTCCCTGGCTCGTTGCTCGTCGCTGCAGATCCCCCCACCGTGTTCACTAATGATGGCCGGGCACGTAAAATAGGTAGTGGCTGTAATGTCCTCCAAGTTCTCAAATTTACCTCTGGAGGTGCGGGGTCAAGTGTTCCGGTCTCGTCACTTGACTCGGTTTTAAATTACGGGACCGGTCATTTAGCCAAGTTGGACTCCGACCCTTGTGGTGCTAATTCTAAAAAGGAGCCGCCTCTTTCAGCCTATTAGGACTTGGTGAATGGAACCTCCAACCAGGGGGCATTAGCAAAAACGGATGATATCGTTGCAAAAAATGTTGCTCATGACGGATGTCACGTCTGCTAACGAATTTAACGTTTGCTATAATATTTGTGTCCCAGAAATTTGTTTTGAAGAATCCAATTTAATATCGACCATTGCAGAAAAGAGTAAATATAAAGGATACCCTCTCGATTTTTATATAGACTTTGACACTAATTGTCCAATATTTGACATACCAAAACTAGAAGTTATACCTTTTATCGGTGAACTACCTATAAATTACAGATGTCAAGGTAATATATCTTTGCATGGGAAAACAAATTTTCATCATTTACTACTCGCCAGTCAATAACATACTAATGACAATTTTCCGAGTGATATTTTAGGAAAAACATCTCTATCCATTAACAACAAAATGAACCTTTCAAATTATCCCCATAAGTACATTGCACACCGTACGTTTAGACCATGTCTAGACGGTAAATTTTTCGCTTAAAAAATAATTTGGCGAAAAAATATTTAATGGTTATCGGAAAGACACTCTTCTTAATAACCACAATATTTACGTTTACTTATTTCCATGTCTCAGAATTAATTTTACTTAAAGATTCTTTCTGTTTTTCTTGCGTATTTTTTCATCGTAAAGTAAATTTTGTTTTCTTGACTCATAGAATTGCAATCACGATTCAGATTCTTTTATAATATTCAATTCTTCTGCGGCGCAGGGCGCCAGTTAATGGGCTGATGAGCACTTACTATTATAATTTTAATTTAGTCTTCATCCCCATTTTCTTGGTTTAGATTAAAGAAATTTTTTTATTAAAAAGTAACCCCGTTAGATTGTATATTTCATTGCTTATTAGAGTAAACATGTTAGTTGAATTTTTGCATATGAATGAAACTAATTAAGTTAATGCTAATTAACTTAATTAGTTGCTAATAAATCTGATAATTTTTTTATTCATATAAGTTTAGTTCTGAAGGATGCACTTGTGATCGCCCTTTTAATAAAGGACAACTGTTAATCTTTTCTTTCAGTAGTTTGTAAGAAATTCCCATGTATATTACATGTATGTATTTTGCCTCTATGGTAAAGAAGGAATAATTAAATATAAGAATTCATAGTGTTGCACATATAGAAAAAGATTTTAAGTTACCCAGAGGCGCTAAATAACCCGCGGGCCCGGAGTAGTCTATAGGTAGCGCGTCGGCTTTCGGTACTGAGGGTGCTCGGGTCGAATCCCGACAAGCACCGTTAAATAACTACGTGTCTAGGCAGGATATGGGAAAGTTAAATCCGTAGACCGGAGAGTCATTCTATGAAGGTTAGAGAGGGTGGGAGAGGATACGTTCTCCCCAGATGTCACCCCTGGGGGTGTTCGGTCAAAATTGTGGTGGCACCTAGCCAAGTCGGACTCCAACCCTTGTGTGCTATTATAAACAGGAGCCGTAATATTCAGTCTGAAGCCTATATGGACCTGGTCTAGAACTTTGTGGTAGGGGGCATTAGGAACCACAACAAAGAACAGCTCTTATAAAAGGGATAGGATTTTTATATGGCGGCTGACTGGTTCCTAGCCCTCTATAGGGACCACAGGCCTGTGGAATATCCCCTCCTTGTATACCAGCTTGGTCTGGTCTGAAGTCACTCATGACAATTTTGCTTGATTAGTGAGAAAAATAAAATTTAAAAAATCTATATCAACATTAGATTACACCTTAAAATACAACTACGTTTTGAAATATACTACATAAATTCTTTGAGATACATGATTCATTTAATAAGTCAATTAATTATAAAATATCTTTATTAAAATTAAAAAAGAAATTCCTTTGAAAATTTTCGAAAAAAATTTTTTTAGTGAGTTTTCAGTAGAAATAACAACAAAGATGTTTTTAAAGCAACAAAATAATTACGAGACTGTAGTTACTTTATATTCGGTGCTTCATTATAGCAGAAAAGGAATTTATAAAGTGAATTATACTTATATAAGAACGACTTCTTTATATACAAAAGCATTTTTGATTCGAAAAGCAACTCCTATCTCTTTCCCATTTGACGATTCTCATTGTTTCAGGTAAATTCAGGTACCGAAACATGAAACCGAGAATTTGAAGGAATTCCAGATGAGAAAGGAAAGAGAAATCTCGAGACAACACTAGTTACTTTCCCATCAATCAAATTCACACACTCTCCGATCAATATGTATTTTCTGCTTTGCTTTAGGGAATCTTTTTCGGTTTCTAATATGTAGCGGCAAAGTAGCTTTTAGTGAGTCGCGGAATAAAGATCAGCAAGTTGTTTCACCAAAAGCCGAGAGTTATTCCGTAAAATTACGAAGTGTGATTGCGGAATACAGGTAGAAAGATGTACACAAGGAACTAAGAATAAAAGTAATCACAAGCATAAAAATCGGAAGTGTTTTGTGAATGCTATGGAATATGGATGCAAGTAAATTTTAAGCCACTCTTCAAGATTAAGAAAGCAGTTCCAATATGTAGGACTGTATATATATGAAGAGTTTGTCGACAAATTAAAATTTGTTATTTTATTTATTTAATAATTTGGTGTTTGCTGTTTTTATTTGGCATTTATACTGAATAAAATGGAGGAAGAAAGATTTTTCCTATCAATTTAATGTGAAACAGAAAACGGACCTGTATCATAAAATAAACTTATGAATTGTACTACCAAAAAGAATCAAATTAATATAACTAACAAATAAATATTATATAGATGATCATGTGACCACTTGATATTTTAGGAACTCTATTTATATTTTATTCACCTATCATATTCCGATTGCTTGAATTAAAAAATACTATATGATGAATTTATGACGGTTGAATTTGAACTCCCATACGTTGGACATTTAAAGTCTTTAATTAAAATAACCGCAAACTGCCTAAGGGACTTGTTTTAACAATCTACTTTATCTGGTCTTCTACAGGATGTTTCGTTGACAGTAATTTTTAATAGGACCAATAGTTAATGAAAAGGAAACTGCTTTACCTGGACCTAACATGACAACAAAGGATTTTAAAACTATTAATTTCACATGAAGCAAAAAAAATGCGAATTTTAAGTCGATTTTTGATCCAATTTCTTATTTGTAGATATTTCTGTTATTTAACAATAGAACCCTGGATGAGGTCATAATTATCCTTTTCATACTTCCATAACTTTCGTTTTAATAAATGTTAGCAAACCAGCTGTATATAACTTTACCTAATTAATTCATTTATTGAAAATGATATATCTTTGTTTTACTTTTGCTATCTTTTAAATCTAGAGCATAATATGCCTAGAACACCTGGAAGGATCAAAATGACCCATTTCCTTTTATGAGGAAATAAACAAATCAATTTGGCTAACATATTTTCATCAGCTGTTAGTAGTTACATATAACCTCCATTGTTGTTGTCAGATGCCAGTTTTCTGTTGATGCTAGTTTATGTAAAACATCAAATTTTTGCCGAAAATGTAGAAAGCCCGTTTGCGGTAAACGTGCTGTACAAAAAGTGTTTATTTGCGTGAGGTTATAACACATTAGTTTTGATGTTCATTACAATTTAATTTGATTTTAATTTCAATATGTTTAATTTACATTTATATATATTTTAAAAATATTCACAACCAAAAAGCAATTATTGAAAAACTTATCCTAATATTGACTATGGATCAAAATGATCCTCATCAGGCATTGTAAGTATTGATAACCAGGCGTTCTAGTGCTAATTATCACTGTTCTGCACCAAAATCCAACGTATGAGATAAATGGATAATCTAAGTTAGATTTCATTTTTCCAAAAAACCGGCCTGTAAAATGCCGCATTTCTCCCCAGTTTTGAAAACAAGTTTTTTTTAAATTTATTTTTTTAAAGGCAAAATGGTACATTTAATCCCAAAGAGGACTGTAATTATAATTTGGCAGAGCGATTCCGGCTGTTTAACGAGAGTAATAGCCGCATGCTCTTAGCTCTTTTACCGATCCTAGAGGCATCTATATCACACATTCGGTTAACAAAAGCTGCGATCAGATTCCCGTGGTCCGATAGACTTTGTTTTTCGTCTTAATTAGATATATTACAACTATTATTTAAGTCTGGTACTAATCCATTGTTGGATGGGTGTGACATCCATATATTCTAGTCGCCTTAACCGGGTTCGTAGACACGTAAATGTCAGAATGTGTTGTCGATTGGGGACAAGGTTCTCTATCCGTTTGCTACAAACCGCCAACCTTCTCTTTGTAATAAATGTGTTACTTAAGATATATTTCCACTATTTGTCAGGTTTTGTTCGATTCCACTCGGTTGAGTAATGAAAGCATATTCCTTTATGCTTTTATCTCACGCCCATAGAGATGTAACTTTCAGGACGTGGCTGATCGGTAAAAATAGCCTTGACCAGTTTCCTGAAGGCCGGAAGATTTTTTTCCTCTAATGAATACGCAATTCTTGATTTATATCAACTATTCCTCAAGTTTGGTTTGATTTTACTCTACTGAACGGGAGCCGTTTCTTGACCCTTTTACTGGCCCATAGGCATATACAGGGCCCGACCGTTTAAAACAGCTCTGGATGATATTTTCTTGTTATATTTCAACTATATTAAAGTCTGCAGCTTTTCCATCCAGTTGAACGGGAGTAATTTCTACGTTTATGTTCCTAACGCTTTTACCAGGCCACAGACGAATAGAAAATAGTATGTGGTCAATCTGTCAAAAAGCACTAGATTGTTTTCTGTAGGACAAAAGGATAGTTTTAAAAGTAAATGTCAACATATATACAATGAACCTTTCTTCAAGTTGGAAAGAATTTTTCTTATCATTATTTTATTAAAACTAAAAATTGCCATAAGAGGGGAAAATGATCTGAAGGGGCACAGTGGCCCAGTTGGCAAGAGCAACGGGTTAGTGATCTGAAAGTCACTGGTTCTATGCTCGTCGCTGACAAATACACTTCCGTGTACACTAATGGCGGCTGGTGTACGTAAAATCTGCCGTGGCAGCAATGTCATCAAAGTTCTCAAAATTAGCTCTGGAGGTGCTGGGTCAAGTGATCAGGTCTCGTCACTTGACTTGGTTCAAAATGACGGGACTGGTCCTTTGGCTAAGTCGGACTCCGATACTTGTGAGGCTAATTCAAAACAGGAGCCGAACCTTCATCGCCCATAGCCTTCGGGACTTGATCTGATGTTGCTGTCGGTCAAGTGGCATAAGCAACAACAATAAAATGATTTGAATTTAAAGTTCTTTACAGCGCTGTGGTAATTTCTGTTGTTAGAGTACTGGCTGTGGGACAGAGGTAACTTAGTGGAAGCGCGTCGGCTCTTGGCATCGAGAGTTCTCGGTTCAGTTCCAGAGAAGTGCCATTAAATACCTCCGTGTCTAGGCCGGATATGAACACGTTAAATCCCTAGACCGGAAATTCCCTCTTTGATGTCAGAGAGGGTGGGAGACGATACGATCCCCCATATGTCGCCCCTGGGGTTGGTCAGTCAAAATTGACGTGGCACCTAGCTAAAACGGATTCTGACCCTTTTGATGATATTGTATACATCGGTGCCAAACTCCTTAGCCCGCAAAGCCTATAAGCACCTGGTCTGGAACACTTCCGGCCATAGGGCATAAGCAACAGCAATTGAATACTGGCTTCGAAGTTTAAAAGTCACTAATCTGCTCTGACAAGCCGTAGAAATGATTTTCTTTATTTTTGTGTGTGTATGTGAAAAGTACGGATAACCCTAGGATTTCATTGTTCCTATATAAATTCATAGATAATGGGCTTTTGAAACTTAAGTCATCCTCAAAGATTACTTACTGTTCTCCTTCTGGAAGAAGTACAAATACAAGCCCCCCCTTTTTTTTACATCAATCCATTATTTTACGGGGCCTAAAAAAAATCACGTTTCTTCAAAACACACTACTCACTGCTTCATTTCGACATCAATTCAATTTGCTATTTTCGAAAACTAAGAGGCATGAAGTTTTAACAAATGCTTTAATTTCCTGTTTTCCCGGAGTGAGACAACGTTACGTAAAGGACTGAAGATTCCCTTTTGTATTGATTAGGCGAATGAGAGATTCTGTTAGTCAGTGTTTTCGGAAATAATTTCTTTCACTTTTTATCGCGAGTGAAAAAAAGGGTTTTTTTCGGCTGAAGAAGTTTACTCTGAATAAAGTGTTTTATGATTCATTACCGAGAAAGCGAGATTAACTGAAATAGTAATTTTCTTCTTTCTGTTTTTTTCTTTTTAAATCTGAGAATGGCGTTAAATAAATATATTCTAGTTGACAACCGAATTCGGGCTTTTTTTTAAGACGGGAGATAAAATGGAAGAAAAACCCGATAATAATGCTTTCTAATGACATGTTTTCAGCTATCTTTTTAAATGAACATTTTTACAAAAAATATTTGAGGTTGAAGATCAAAGATATTGAAATTGGAGAAATAATTTTAAATAAGATTTTTTGATGTTAGTAATTGAAAAGAAAAATGGCCGTTAGATTTGAAAAATAACGAAAAGATATTTAAAAACTTATGTTTAAGAAAAATCTTTAAAAAATATGCAATCAAATCCTATTTTTATTTAGACATATTTTCTCATGTTTTTTAGATTTCAGCTAATTTTTAAACTCATCCTAACACAATTTTTTTAGAATTATGAAAATACATACGGGAGTTATTAAAGTTTTCACTTTAATGCGGTTAACTTGAAAGAAATGGTTTGTTAACCCTGTATTCAAAAGATGAGAATTTATTGTGGGGAACACGACTAGTGATTGCACAATACCGGACCAAAAATACAATACCGGTATTCGGTATTTTTTCAAACGTTATACAGATACCGATATTAATACCAGTATCAGAAATTTTTCAAAAAAGATGCAAACGCACAGTTGTTTCTTTGTCATATTAATAAGTTTTTGCAAAAAATGCATAAGCTATAAAAATATAAACAATTTTATGTACAAATGTTCCCAGCAACAGCCTAGTGCCACAGAGAGAAAACGGAAGTTAATTATATAACGGGAAAGACAATGTTAAAAGTAGAGAATCAATGGTCTTTCTCACACACACACATAAATATAAACACTGCCAAACTATGTTACTATGTTACTGCCAAAGTCCGAAGTTGGCCGATTCGAGAAAGGTTGGGCCACTCCTAGCTTTGGCCGTGTTTACTTGGTCAAAGAACGAAACAATCGAGAATTTACGACTCTTTCGGGCTTTAGCCGGCCAATTCACGATACGCCCGACAGCCTACGGCCAGTTTGCAAATTGCTCAAGAAAAATTATCCTTTTCTCTTTAGTGTTTTTTCTACTTTGTATAAACTACAGAGATTTTTACAGTGGTAATAATATGAGTTAGAACAGGGGCCGGCAACCTTTTGGCTGTGGTGTGCCAAGCCACTCTACCATATGATCCAGGGTGCTGCCTTAATTCTTGTTACCAGAAAGTAGTAGTAAGAATATATGTATAGTTGTATATATGTCCATCAAATTATATAGTGGAGTTCTAGAGGAGAAGAATGTGATAACAAATTTATCGTTTAACCATTTATTAAAAGGATAAAATTCCAACACAATAATTCCAACACAAATTAAAATTTTTTTAATGTGAACCTTGTCCCTGCACCGCTTTACTTAGTATTTCAATATCGGGGGTATAATTTGTCACTTTTAATTTCACACAAGATTCTGAATGTTAAGTTGTTAAACAACTTCTTTGTGGATTCAAAATATGTTTCATATGAGAAAAAATTTGTTCATAGAGATATGTAGAACCAAAAGCGGAAAGCAGAGCACTTGCAATTTTCTTTTAAACAATTAAATCTTTCCGGCAATGACATCCAACAATTTAATATAGCAGTCGATTTTTCCTTAGAGTCCTCTTCCAGATTTTTTCGTAATTGCATAAAATTTGCTTTCCATAATTCTGAAGATGTTAGTTCGATAAGTTCCATTTCAAAATTATAAACTTCCATCCACTCAAAAATTGAAAGATCAAAGGGATCATTAGTGGATCTATTAAATCTGGTTTTATGAGGAAGGAAAACATAGGCATATGAGCTTCAAAGTCTTTGCATCTTTGGAAAATTCCTCTTTTAGGGTTTATCTTTAAGTGCTTCGACGTAGGTTTTAAGTTCATCTTTGTCTATGGTCAATTTATTTGCAAGCGCTTTAACATTTGGGAAGTATTTGTAGGTACTAGTATTAATATCACAGAAAAATATTTAATTTTGTTTCAAATCCTTTCCAACATTCAAAAATTCGAGCACAGTTTGTCGCTTTCCTTGCAATCTTAAGTTTAGTGCATTGAGATGTTTAGTTATATCAGTCAGAAACATCATTTTGCATAACCATTCTTAATCGTCCAATTCGGGGAAATGTTGTTCCTTCTCATTAAGAAACTCTTGAATGTGTTCCAGACATGAGACAAACTTATGCAAGACATTACCTCGACTAAGCCAACGGACATAGCTGTATAAGAGGAGGTCCACATATTCACTTTTCATTTCTTCTAAAAGAGATTTAAATTGCCTGTGTGTCAATGAAGAAAGAGACACTATGAAATTGACAATTTTAACAACAGTGATCATTACAGGAATTAAGCGCTGTGACGAAATTTTGGCAACTAAACTTTCCTGATGTATTATACAATGGAAGTTCAAAATTTTATGCCCAATATGATTTTCAAGAAATTTGACAAATCCTCTATCCTTGCTAACCATTGCAGGTGCGCCATCAGTAGTTACATAATATTTTTTCTATATTAATGTTTTTGCTGTCAAAATAGTTTATGAATGAAGAAAGAATATCCTGCCCCTTAGTTGTCCCAGACAGAGGAATCAAGCTGCACAATTCTTCATAAACTTGATCTTTATCACAATACCATGCAATTACTGCAAGCCGCGCAACATCATTTATATCGGTGCTTTCATCAACAGCGACGCTAAATGCAACGGCTTCTTGTAATCCAGAATTCTGCTTTGTTACATTTTCTGCCATTGCAGTTATTTTTTTTTCAATTGTTCGCGCAGACGCCGGTATTTCTCGAATTCGGGATAATATTGTTTGTTTGTTAGGTAAATCGCTGAACAACTTTTCAGCACTTTTTATAAAGACTTCCTTTATGTATTCCCCATCTGTAAAGGGCTTGCCTTTGGCAGCTATGCAATGATCAATTGCGAAGCTGCATTCTGTTGCTTTAGGCTTCGTTCCAGTTATTCCACAAAAAAAGTTACTTGTTTCTTATAACTAGAAACAGCTCCCTTTATAGCTTCACATTTCTCATCGTTGTTATTAAATGTGGACTGATGTTTGGTTTCGAAATGTCTTTGTACACTTGACGTGCGGCATACGACGCTTTCGCGACATATCACACATAAAGCACGATCCTTTTGTTGTATAAATCCATATTCATTCGCCGAAGAGTCTTGAAAACCACGAACATATGTTTTGTTTCTTATTCTCCATTTGATGAAATATGGATGAATTATAACAAAAATTAAACCAATAAAATAAGTCTTCACAAAAATCTTAAATTTGTTACATACCATATAAAAATATGAGAATTAGTATAAGCTATGGTACAAATTGTCACAACGTCAAATTATTATTGTGACGTCACGCCTTTACGGGGGTGCGTTCTCACGCCCCACGGACCAGCTGCATATTTTTCGAGGATTTCAATTAAAGTTCCCACCGAAATTTTTGAACACGTGGGGATTAAAAAACGATACCAACAAATGCCGCCAGAGTTTTTGGCCGTAACTGCATGATTGAGCTCCCCAAAACTTCTAATCAGATAATCTACGTACTGAATTACCATGCTACATTGGTGATCAACATAAAATGAATGTAGTGCATGAAAAACGTAAAAGCGTAAAAGTTACATAGAGCATTAAAACTCAAAGATAATTGGCATGTATATAAACACAGTAGGGTTTACACGGCCGAGCGTTTTAAAGCGCTGGTTTAACCCAATAAGCATCTGTTTTTCCCGTCTCTATCTTTCATCTGGAAATAGCCGTTCAAATCAAATATCCCAACTTAAAATTTGGTAATCAAAAGCGCAAAAAATGTACCACCTGAGACACTTTTCAATATAAAATTAAGGATGGAGTAATCAGTCGCAAACACTTTTCAAGTTGAGAGTAAGGGATGGAAGAACACGTCTCAGACTCTTAGGATGGTTAAGACACATAGGCTTAAGACCTGGTGTTTATAAAAGTTGGTTTAAATCCCACGACTGCCTTGATGACTCCATTCAGCCGCTATTATTGTGCGGGTTAAAAGTTTAGAAGCCCAATAATTTGTATCTAAATTACAATATATTTGAAAAACTTTATGACTTTATTTTAGCATCAGTTCATTTTATTATCACAATTTTCGCATCAGTTCATTTTATTATCACAATTTTCGTATTTCTTCACAAATAAGAACCTACTGTTTTTTTAGTGGTGGATTTCATACACGGGAGATGCTTTTCTCATATCGATCGATGCTTTTATAATCTTCGTTAAACAAAATTTTCGTGAAATATTTCTTCCCGCTTCGTTTACGATAAATGATAATTACGTTTCATTTTTCAACAGACACTTACCTTGTGTAAACAGTTTTGAATTTATTTCTGATTTAAAAAAAATGAAGTAAAATAATAACTTTTAATCAGAAGAAAGCATTAAATTAGCTTTTTTGTTGTCGTTGAATCAAACTTTTAAATACCCAGAAGGCAATTAAAGTGAAGTATATTGAAAATAAAGCATCCTAATGAGACGCTCCTGCACGCTAAAAATAATCAAAAATAATTGGTATGTAAACAGAAATAAGATAAATTAATTAAGTTTAAAGTGTAATAATATTCATGAACTAATTATGTTGAAATAAGTGTGAAAGGTTTTTTTTTTAAATTAAGAATTATGACTTTATACCGTATACAGTATAGATGGAGATATTTATGTCTCCATTCTCTAACATTTATTTAAAAATATAAACGGGAATGTTTATCAGGTTTTTTTTTGTTTGTAAGCATATTCCTGATCTTTAGAATTAATTTTATTTAAACTTTATTCGTTTATTTAAAAAAAATGATATTAATTGATCACTCTGTAATTCCAGTTCAGAAAGTTGAAAAAATTACTTTTTTTGCAAATACCTAATCTATTTTCCTTATGTATAGAGTACAAATATTTTATTCAAATTTAGTTATATGTTGCTTTAATTAATGTAGAAATTTTTTTGAAAATCTTAATAATATAATAAATGGTTTAAATAAAAGAAAAGCTATCTTGTACTAAATATTTACAAGTCTAAAGATTAAGCTTGCTTTCATACGCATCAGCACAACTGTTCATTTTTAATTTTGAATATTTTGACTTTTCGGAACTCTTGAGAAAAAAAATTCAGGTAGACTGTTCTAGGAAAGTATCGTGAGTTATTTACGTAGGATTTCTTATCATTGCTTACCTCTTTTGTATGTATATATGTATGTGATATATATATATATATATATATATATATATATATATATATATATGATATAGAGAGAAAGCTGTGGCAACGGCGGGGGACGAATCAGAAGCGTTCCCGCCTGACGGAGGTGTGACGGAACACGTGACGACACAGAGGAAAAGCCGCCGCGAGAGTAAGACGTTATGATGTAACGTGGTAGCAGACGGCTACCAAAAAGACTTAAGAAATCATGTTCCTTCTATGTTAATTGTATCGTTTTTTGTCCTGTGACCTGTCAAGAATAAAATTGGTGTTAGTGTGAACCGATGTGTTCAATTTAGAACGACGGACACCAATTTACATGTGGACTCGGCCGCTGCATTTTTCTCAAAGTTCGTTCTGGGCCTCCATTCCCTATCCCCGAGCAAGCCATCCTACGACGTTCCTACCGGACTGGATTACTTTTACTCCTATACGACAAACCGGTGAGTTTAATTTCATTTGTCAAATGATGATATTTTTACGATCGTCTATTTGTTGTTACTGAGAATAAACAATTGAAATTAAATCTCCCAGAAGTAACATTCCAGAACAAACACAATTGTTCTATGGTACGATGTGTTATTGAAATATATACTTTTCTGATATAGTTTTCGTACACGTATTTGACTTTAATTGTACTGCACTGGTGTAATATTTAAGATCATAAATTATCTTTTTCTGATGAATGTGTGCATTTTTAATTCCAATAAAAGAAGTGTTTAGATTTTGTTTTTGAATATATATGAGCATATTTAAGAAATATTTAAGAAAGAAGTTATCTTTTTCTGATTAATGTGCGCATTTTTAATTCCGATACAAGAAGTGTTTTTTTTTTTGGAAGATATATTAGCATATTTATATTTTGTACTGTTTACTTTCAATATGAGTACTTTAAATGATATTCCGCATATTTCAAAAGCCCTTAAATCAGGGTCAACAAAGGTAATCAGATAATTACATAAGTTTATTTTTGAAAATGATGCTGGGAGAGACAATCGTAAAGAACTCCGCATTCTTTCTGGTTTCCCTAAAACCTTTCATGTCAATGACGAACGGGATAAAATACTTAAACATTTTCCAGCACCGATTTCATTTGTATTGCGAATTTGCTACATCTTGATTGTTCAACAGACCCAGCTCAGAGCTGTGAAACTATATTCAATGCTCTAAATAACTTTGCATTATTCACCCCCCCCCCCCCTGTGCTCTCGGATACGAGCGAAACTGAAAATCATTTACACACCGTCGCCAACAGAAGCTCTACGGTTTTGGCTACTAGCCAGGTGCCAGTTCAAAGTTCATTTCCAACCACAGCTTCAAATTCTAAAATAAACAATTCTTTCGGGCAGAGACAGATACATCCTTTTTTGTCTGCTGTTGATTCGCAGTGTTTTCCAGCTTCTAACACTGGAATACATTTATCGTTACGTGACCTTGCAGAGTGCATTAAAAATTTTAACAGTTCGTCCGATTCTTACAGTGTTGAAATTTCCATACAGAATTTAGAAGAACTTTTTGATCTTAATGGCATCACAAATGATGTCCACAAAATTGTCTTTGCAAAAAATTGTTTAGTTGGCTCCGTAAAAACATTTATTAATTCTCTTCATGGCATAACCACTTGGAATACGCTGAAAAAAAACTTACTGGAAGAATTTTCCTCCAAATTAAATAGCGCCGATCTTCATACGATGTTGCTGCAAAGGCGGTTAAAACCCAATGAATACTTACACGACTACTTCATAGCTATGCGAGAAATCGGTTCAAGAGGTCAAATTGACCTTTCTTTAATTTTTGATTATGTTATCAACGGTATTCCCGATTCTACATCTAATAAAATTTTGTTATATGGTGCTAAATCTGTTCCAGAATTCAAAGAAAAATTAACAGTTTATCAGAAATTTCTTTCAACGTCCAAATTAAGTAAACCTTGTAATGATAATAAATTCACATATGATAATCGTCAACGAAATTACACCTTCGACAGAAAACTCCCTAATAATTCTCCAAAATCCCCCGTTTGCTACAATTGCGGTTCCAAGGGCCACAAAAGTTCCAGTTGCCAACATACGACACCAAAATGTTTTACGTGCAATTCTTTTGGACATTTATCCTCAACTTGCTCGCAGCGCATTGGACAGACAATCCCAGAAAATTCTTTGGAAACTACTCCACCTAATGACGCCTTACATGTTCCTACACCAACCAATTATATGTCTTATCCAATAAAGATAAACAATGTTGATCTTCATGAGCTTCACCAGTGGTCCCCAACCTCCGGGACGCGGACCGGTACCGGGCCGCCAGCTTAGGGCCACAAGCTCAGGGTTCTCATTGATTTAGCGTTCTAGTGAGTTAAAATGTTAAATCCCTTTATATTAATTTTTTGGTGTAACTGTATTTCATTTTGAAGGCATGTTTAAGTACAATTAAAGTAAAATTATTAAATCAAAATCTAAAATATAAACAATCAACGCCCCCCCCCCCTCAGCGGGCCACGGTAAAATTATCAAACTGTTGACCGGACTGTTGACCGGTCCGGGCCGATAAAAAGGTTGGGGAGCACTGAGCTTAACGATTCAGGTAGCGAAGCTACAATGATTACTGACCAAACCCACCAACTCGAAACATTGCAGAGTCAGTTGAAAGATTTTCAGCTAGAAGTGGAAGAATCTCGGTTAGTTAAAGATAACTGAATGCTCAAGCTAAAGAAGCTGAAAAGAAACAAAAATCGTTGGAATCAAAATCGATTCAGTTGCAAGAAGATTTAACAATCTCTGAAAAGCAGAAAAGAAACTTAAATGAGGAGTTAGAATATTTGAGGAATAAACTTATTGATTATATGGATTCAACAGCTACACAACAAGCTTTGCGATCTAAAATGGAGGAAGAACTTAATATTTTAAAGAGAAACTTGGAAGATGAAACTGCTGCACACCAAAACCAGATTCGTAATTTGAAGCAGAAACATACAATTGCCACTGAAAAATTAAATGAACAGTTAGATTCAGTGCAAAAAGCTAAAATTGCTTTAGAGGAGACTAAGCGCAATCTCGAACGTGAACGTGAAAGTTTACAAGAGCAAATTGTTGAAGAAGAAGCACGGAAAAATTTAGAGAAAAAGTTAGCTATTGCCAAATTCCAGATTGCAGAATATAAAAGGAAAGCTGAAGAGGAAGCAGATGCTTCTGCCTTGTTAGAAGAACAAAAGAAGACTATGTCGAAAGATATTGTTATACTGCACCACAAAATAGATTATATGCAAATGATTCAGGAAAAACTGCATAAATCAAAGAAAAAATTACAATCAAAGTTTGAAGATCTTAACATCGAATTAGACAACCAAATTGAAGAACTTGAAGACAAATTTCAGTTAACTGACGATTCCAAATTACGTTTAGATGGGAATATGCAAGAACTAAAGACTCAATTAGAAAAAGACTTGCTAGCTCGAGATGAACGAAATGAAGAAAAAAGACTAGCTTTGATAAAGCAGGTTTCTGACCTAGAAGACGAGTTTTTCAACGTGACATTTCAAGCCACATATCACCCTCGCAACGATGCCAACAACATTTTGAACTTACAAGAGTTAAACAAGAAGCAGTATAACAAACGTCGAAAACAAGCAACTACCTATCATGAAGCAATTCAATGTGACCAATTTGGTACTTACGAAATCATAAAAGTTCGACCACATGGCCGATATGACGTCCGAAAAGTTGGTCTGCACGATGGTCCCAACTTGACATCTACCGCCGCTGATCAACTCAAAAGTTGGCCAAACACCTAGTGCCTATACCTCCAGTTCCTTTACGATGACGACTTGGACTTGAACAATGGACATTCTATCATGATCCTGAACTATTTTTAATGACTTTAATTCCCCCCCTTTTTTTTTGTTTTGTATAATGTTTTAGTGACGGCAAAGACTATGGCACCTATGACGAACAATTGCTATACAACGACGATAATGTAGCTTTAAGACGACCATGCCATGTTTTTGTTTTGTTTTCTCTCCTTTCTTGTTTGTTTTAGGTTTGGTTCCTTTGATTTTCTTCGGCGACAGGAGCACCTGTCGTGCCAGGATGCCAGAGTGTGATATAGAGAGAAAGCTGTGGCAACGGCGGGTGACGAATCAGAAACGTTCCCGCCTGACGGAGATCTTCGGCGCGGAACACGTGACGACACAGAGGAAAAGCCACCGCGAGAGTAAGACGTTATGATGTAACGTGGTAGCAGACGGCTACCAAAAAGACGTAAAAAAATCATGTTCCTTCTATGTTAATTGTATCGTTTTTTGTCCTGTGACCTGTCAAGAATAAAATTGGTGTTAGTGTGAACCGATGTGTTCAATTTAGAACGACGGACACCAATTTGTGTGTGTATATATATATATATATATATATATATATGTAATATAAAAATAATTTTTATATTAATTATCTGACTTGTCTATATTCCTATAAAACATAATTTATTCCATTTCTAATGATGATATAATAGCTCTTAAAGTTTGCAGTAGTTAATCCCTTCGTTCCCCTATAGACAGAGAAATATCCTGATAGACTTAGAACAGCCTCTGTCTAGGGAGACTGAACCGATAAGAATCATCGGACACGCCCTAGTCCATGACGTAGCATAGCGTCATAGGGGTTATTGCTTACACCAAGTCTTCTGTATGTTCCCCATATAAAATGTGAACAAGGCATGAAGCCGGGCTCTTCATGATAATGATTGTACATATAATATGTCACACGGTTTAGCTCCCTCCCTATGGGGAACTCCATATGAACAACAATAAAACTATTTTAAATCATTCGCCTGTTTACTGCGTCCCAAGAATTCTTTTATAGCTGTTCCAACGATGCCTATTGCTATGGTATTTCAAGCCGTCAGGACTGTAAAGGAACTAGACCGACCCAAAAATGATTAAATTTTGTGGGACGCAGGCGAGGGCCGAAAGTTATTGAAGACTCCTCCGCCGTTCTTGGAGGAATGTATATTTTCTACCAGCCAACTTCCCTCATATACTTAGACGGATATTGGACTAGATGAAAGATAATATAAACAGCGCTTTAGGAGCTGTTAGTTCCGATACTGTATTTCTACGGCCACTGCGACATCAAGTAATGCGGTTTACAAGAACGATCGAACTGGATCCCAAAGCCTGGAGACTTTCCTATTTGAGTGCTACCTGTGGATTAATCAAAGAACAGTGCGAGTCCAATGCTTCCAGGATTAAAATACACGAAAGTGGACAATCTATGCCGATTTTTTTTTGCCGCTTCGTGAAATGTGAAATATTCTAGGGAAATCTGAACAAAAACTATACATAAGGAGTAAATTTTTTTTCATTATTTTTTTTTTCGTTCAAGGAAGTGGTGAATCATTACGTGAGTAATTTTTCTTTCTTTATTAAGTCATAAATAAATGTGGATAGGAATTTTTTTTAATTGAATAATGAATAATTTTAACAAATGGTTTATATCTCAATATGCTGTAGTTTTATAATGGTTTATAACTGAATCTGATTTATGTGTAAATATTTTGGAATTTGTATATTAATATTGTAACCATGTTACTTAAGGATATTGACGTAATTTGTAAAGCTTTGAAGAAGCAAAAAGCTTCAACTGTCAAGTTATTAGATAAAATCATATTTCAAAATGGAAACACGAGACTAGATCGTAATACAGTTTTAAATTTTTGTGGCTTTAAATATGAAGTTGGAGATAAAGAGTTTTTAGCTAAAGTGAATGAAATTTCAGAACAGTTTAAGTTAACGGAATTGATTAAGATTTGCGATATTTTAAATATTTCGGGAGAAGGTGAAAAAGAGGAAATTACTAAACATATTATTTCGTGCTTATCTAATTTCGAATTTCTTAAAAATTCGATAATTGCAGAGGACATTTCGGAAGACGAAATTAGTCTCGAAACAGAACATGCTGAATTTCAGTCCGGATCCACAAATAAAGTCAATAATGAAAATAGTACTCAAACCGAAACAGGTGGGGTACAACTTACAGATAATACCGCAAATACTACTCAAACCGAAAACCTTATAAGTAATAACAAAAATGATACCCAAACCGAAACGTTTTGAGTCAAAATGAAAAATAATACAAGTAGAGAACATGAAATCAAAAGCAGTAATGACGAGGAAAACAGTTATTCTAAAATCGAAAATGTCGATAAAAATTCAAAATTGTCAAACATGGGAGAAACAAAAATTATGGTAAACTTCTCTGACATTGAGGCAGTGATTCCTCTCTTTAAGGGAGAAAAACATGAAAATATCTTACAATGGTTTGAAACTTTTGAAAATCATGCTGCATTATTCTCCTTATCTGAGTTTCATAAATTTTTATTCGCAAAACGTTGTCTTAGGGGAAACGCACTTCTGTTCATTCGTAGTGAAACTTCAGTCAATTCTTTTGACAAACTAAAGAAATTATTAATTGAAGAGTTTAAAGTAACATATAATTCGGCGGAAATACATAACATCCTACAAAAACGTAAAATAAAATATAATGAGTCAATGCTAGAATATTTTTTAACCATGAAACAAATTGCTAATCAAAGTAATATAGACGAAGGTGCTTTAATCACTTACATCATTAACGGGATTAATGACACTACACAGAACAAAGCCATTTTATATGGATGTGAGAATTTAGTTGAGTTTAAAAATAAATTGAAAATTTACGAACAAATTCGCAAAGACATGGACAAAGTAAAAGTACCGTTCCATCGGGTACCCTATACGAATGGAAAGACAGAAAAACTTAAACCGGAAATCCTTTGTTTTATTTGTCAACAGCTAGGACACAAATCTTTCCAATGTAGTAAGGACAAGAAAATTACACCACGAATGTATAATAATTCAAAACCAGCAAAGGTTCAAACGACGCATGCGGTGCAAGAGTTGCCTCCCAAACCCTGTAAGTTTTGCGCAAACATAGGGATCATGAATTCTTATCATTGGGGATTCTCTTGCATCAATAGACCATCTACGTCTGAAATTGCAGCGTCTAAGCCACAACCCGAAAAGTGACAATTAATAGTATCCGGATACACAAAAAACAAAACGTACGTACATAATAAAAGAAAAACAAATAATGAAAACAACTCGAGTTCAAATAATAAGATATGGTTAAATATGGATACTGGAAGTTCGGTGAATATAATTCCAAGTAAAATTGTTGAAAAATTAAATGTTCCCATTAGAGAAAATAAAGTGATAAACGTAAAACAAACAAAAGGGCTAATACAGCTTCACAAAACATGCAATCTCTACCTTAAAATTGGTAATATTGTTAAATCGGCAGAGTTTTTCATACTTGACACCGATTTACCATATGCCCTCTTGGGTTTAAAGAGTTGTGTTGATTTTCGTTTGGTAATTAATTGTGCGAACCAAATTGTTGAGCAGGATGGGAGAAAACTGATCACTTTCTCTAGTTCTGAATGCAGCGATTTGTCTTTGCATATCATTCCCGAAAATCATGTTGAGCTAAATGTTAATAACGTTAAAGAGAAAAAGGAAGTAAAGACAAAGTCTAAAAATAAAAACGTTTTAACATTTTCGAATGTTTCCGAGATGGATTCTGGTAATGGGTGCACACATTATCAGAGTACAGTCGAGGAAAAAACGAAAATGAGTGAAAATGTAGGCAGTTCCGAAATAAAAGAACTTTTAGAGGAATATAAAGACATATTTGCGAAAAATAAACATGACGTGGGATCAGTAAGAATAGAACCCCAAAGAGTGATATTGACTTCCGATTTGCCAGTTTCGTTACGCGCATATAAAACTTCACCAAAACAACAAGAAGAAATTGATACTCAAATTGAAGAGTTATTAAAAGCCAATATCATAAAAGAAAGTTCGTCTCCATTTTCGGCACCAGTAACACTTGTTTATAAAAAAGATGAAAACAAAAAGAATAGGTTATGTATTGATTTCAGGAAATTAAATCAGGTGACGAAGTCGGATGCCGAACCATTACCTCTGGTCGAGACATTGATTGATAAACTAGCTCAAAGTACATATTTTTCAAAATTGGACATGGCCTCAGGTTACTGGCATATCCCTATTCACCCAGATGACACAGAAAAACTCGCTTTTGCAACCCATAATGGATTATATGAATGGCTACGTTTACCTTTTGGTTGGCGCAATGCACCCAGCAGTTCAGAGAACAAAACATTACCATGAAAGGAATAAAATACATTACGATGCTAGATTTGTGGATATACAATTTACACCTAATGAGTCAGTCATTTATGAAGAATTTAAATACCCAAATACCAGGAAACTGTCTCCAGTTTTCAGTGGTCCTTATAAAATCCTTAACAAAATTTCTGACGTTAATTATGAAATTAATAAGAAAAATACCCACTCTCAAGAATCTTCAGAAGTTGTGCATTAGGGCGGAGCGTAAAAAAAAGTTTTCGATTTCGTTTTTGCCCTAGTGCGGAAAAGTTGGGTACTGGTGGGTAGGTCACGTATACAAAGTTTTGGGAAAAACAAAAAATGTCTTCCGTCTCCATTTCGGCCGTCAATTTTAGCAGATTTTTAAAATATAGTTAAAAATGTGTATTTCCATTGTTTTGTATGCAACTCGTCATTTTGTTCTTAAATAAAATACAGAGGTAATTCGAAACTTAATACAGAAAGGCAGCAGCGGACACACTGCGTGCAGAAAGGTAAAGAAATATTTTGGTATGTAAACATTGTCAACAACAACTTTAGAAACGAAGGTTTTAAGCTTCGTGAAAGACTCACGGAAATTGTTCGACATTTTTTTATGTAAATTTGTTTCTTTTAACAAATGTTCTTTCCCGAAGCATAAAAAGATCCCTAAAATGGAAAGAACATTTCTTATAGACCAAAGGGCACTTAAGCAAATGTCCTTAGGCGCAGTTGACTTAAAAGAAACTGAAAGCTGAGGAAACGAGCGGATAGGAAGCAGAAAGAGACAGAAGCAGTAAGTCTTAAAATAAACGTTTCGCCATCTGTTACGCCATCTAGGCTCACATTTCCTGATCCAGATTCTAACGTGGATCCACATAACTTCGATAGTGACACAGACCACTTGAAGCCTTTCCCATCCACATCCAGGATGACTCAATCTGAAGGGAAAAAGACGTTAAGATCAAGCCGATACCCAGCGGTAGCTACAGCTTGTGACAGAACCGGAGTTTCAGATCGGGCTGTAGCCATCATTGGAAGCGCTGTTTTGGAAGATTTGGGGATGATTACCAAAAAAGACACTTTAAATGTAATTGATAGACATAAAATAAGAAGAGAGAGGAAAAAAATTCGGAAAGAATATCGAAAGACAGCTGGAACCACTGAAGGACTTTATTTTGACGGAAGGAAGGACAAAACTCTAATGCAAGAGAGCGTAGGGGGAAAGATGTACAAACAAAACAGTCCTGGAAGAACACGTTACAATGATTATGGAACCTGGAAGCAAGTACCTTGGAGACATAGCACTAACTTCATCATCAGCTTTGAGTATTTCTCAAATGATGCTGCAATTCATGGAGAATAAGAATATTGACATTCATCAACTAGTAGGAATAGGATGCGATGGAACAATCGTTAATACTGGCTATAAAATCGGCGTGATTCGCCTTTCTGGGGAAGCCATTGGGAAACCCTTGCAGTTTATCTGCCAGTTACACGCAAACGAGTTGCCACTCCGACATTTAGTGCAGCATTTGAATGGTGGAACGAGTGACCCTAATGCATTTTCTGGTGCTACTGGCAAAGCATTGGCAAATTGTAAAAAACTCCCAGTTGTTAAATTTGTAGACATTTCGAGCGAATTTCCGAAAATCGACATAAATGATCTTAGCACACACAAGCGATAGCTTTGGGATATTTGTCAAGCTGTCACAAATAGAAACTGCTCATCAAGTTTGTCACAAAAGCACCCTGGGAAAATGACTCATGCATGTTGGGTAACATCTGCAAATCGAATAAAGTGTTTATACATTAGCTCGTCAGAGCCTTCAAACCAACTTCAAACTCTGGCAGAGTTCATCATGAAAGTGTGCCCACCTATGTGGTTTACAGTCAAATTAAATCCATGTTGCACTTATGGTCCACGAAATTTGTGGACCAGACAATAAACATCTCACGCTATCTTAAAAACGATTTAAAGACTGTGGTCGATCCCAATATCCAGAGAAATGGCTATTTCGGCCACCCGGAAACAATAATCTTGTCAATGATCACACACGACAGACAGTCCATTGCAGAACTTCGACTGAGTAGGATTTTACGAGCAAGAAAGGAAAAAAAGGAAAGAATCAGACACTACGACATTCCGTCACTCAACTTCGAGGCAGTTTCATATATAGACCTCATTAATTGGCAGAAATGTAATTTGACGGAACCCCCAATTGACAGAAGATGATTTGAGAAATTTGATTTCCAGTGGAGAGTCTGTAGCTTAACACCTGGGAAGCCTCAAATTTCCTTGCCACACCCAAAGTGTTGAATGTATCGTGAAACTAGTAACAGAGGTTTCTGCGGCTGTGTGTGGAGAAAATAAGCGTGACGGTTTAGTTAGAACCCGAACAGAGTCGAGAAAAGCTATGCCACCATTTGAAACCAAATGCGAGTACAGAGTAAATCCGGAATAACTGCAAGGACAAAGGTATGGTTGGGTGGATAGGTGGGCACGGGTGGAACTTGCAATGCAGCCACCTCCCCGTGGTGAGCTCTGGGTTTTTTTCTGAATTTTATTTCAGAAAAAGCGAAAAGCTGCATGCAAAACAATGGAAATGCACATTTTTAACTGTATGGTAAAAATCTGCTAAAATTGACGGCCGAAATGGAGACGGAAGATAATTTTTGTTTTTCCCAAAACTTTGCATACGTGACCTACCCACCAGTACACAACTTTTCCGCACTAGGGCAAAAACAAAATCGAAAACTTTTTTTTTACGCTCCGCCCTATTGTGCATGTTTCGAAGTTACGAAAATACCATGCACCAGAAAAATTAAAACTGAGTCATGAATAATGTAAATAAAGTATGTATGCTTGTATATTATTATAGGGTTGTATTTTTTTTTACGTATTGTTGTATTGCAATTTTTTTCAGTATTATGATAGTGCATTTGTATTCATTTTTATTTGGCTCAGCAGTGGAAGGACAATAATTTCTCTGCAAAAGACTGTATAAGCCAAAAAACAAAACAACCATGGTTGTCACCACTTGTTACCACATGTTTTTTCTTCAAGATGTCTTATATTTTTATATTGTATTGTGCTTTTTGTAGTATACGTTGCGATTTTTATGTTGAACTTGCAAAGAATATTGAAATTGGAGAGAATATTATGCAAAGTTTGTTGTTAAAAATTTTATAAGTGAGCATTCAGAGATTTGAATGTTAGTTTTGTACACAGAAGAGTTGGTGTATACAAGTTTTAAATTGTCAGAATAGGTAAATTAATTTTTTTCTCTTTTTCTTTGACATGGGGAATTTCTTTTTCTTTGAGGGGGGGATGTAATATAAAAATAATTTTTCTATTAATTATCTGACTTGTCTATATTCCTATAAAACATAATTTATTCCATTTCTAATGATGATATAATAGCTCTTAAAGTTTGCAGTAGTTAATCCCTTCGTTCCCCTATAGACAGAGAAATATTCTGATAGACTTAGAACAGCCTCTGTCTAGGGAGACTGAACCGATAAGAATCATCGGACACGCCCTAGTCCATGACGTAGCATAGCGTCATAGGGATTATTGCTTACACCAAGTCTTCTGTATGTTCCCGATATAAAATGTGAACAAGGCATGAAGCCGGGCTCTTCATGATAATGATTGTACATATAATATGTCACACGGTTTAGCTCCCTCCCTATGGGGAACTCCATATGAACAACAATAAAACTATTTTAAATCATTCGCCTGTTTACTGCGTCCCAAGAATTCTTTTATAGCTGTTCCAACGATGCCTATTGCTATGGTATTTCATATATATATATATATATATATATATATATATATATATATATATATATATATATAAGGATTTAAAGGGGGCTTTCAGAGCAGATCTGATTTTTAAGGCGTCAAACGTCAGTTTTATTTCCAATTAATAAGACAAGCGCAAGTAGGAGAGGGGAGAACGCGTAGAGCTATTAATAGAATCGTGCAGCCTTGAAGAAATTGGCGGGAAGGGAGGAGGTTTGAATTGCATGTTTCAGCAGAATTTAGCGCCCGTTATTTCGACGTAGCGGGAAAAGAATCAGTCAGACAGGGGAATTTAAGCGAGTAGGCTGGAAGCGTATTCAAGCGTTCCGTATTTTGAGATGGCTGGAGGGCCAGGTTTTCAATGAGATTGGAGAGTGGTTTACTCTGAAATGGAAGAATAAACATAAGAATATGTACATTGTTGTATGCATTTAATGTGTTGGAGTTCCTTACCACGACGCCACGGACTTGTATGAGTAAGAAAGACTGCAAAACCCTATTAGACTAGCGAGTGTGATTCGACGCTTGTCATATATATATATATATATATATATATATATATATATATATATATATATATATATATATATATATATGTATGTATATATATATATATTAAAATTTTGACGCATTTTGATACTTTTCTGTAACTGTTTATTGCTTGCCTAAGCAATGAAGACTGGGTTTGACGCGCTTTAAAAATTGCAGTTCGCGACGACAGACGGTTTTAGCGTGTGAAATTTTGCTTTCCGAAGGACCGTTATGGAGGAACGTAATCCTACGTTAAAATATTTTGGGTGACAAATCTGTTTACAGTATAAATGTGTAAACTTCATGGGAGGAATTAATCTACAGACTGAAGAATTCAAATTTAAGTCCTAATATTTTGTAAGTCAGGATCAAAACTACTAACATTAGGTGCTAAAATGCACTCTATAACAAAAATATAGACGCACCAAGAAGTTGTCCTATTCCAACAAAAATTTGTAGATGTGAAGAAAATGCATAGAAGGAAATAACGATTGAAATTTCAGAACAACTGAATGATTAATTTTGGAGTTTGATAGTTACAAAGTGAGGAAGTGAATACGGCTTGCTCCACCTCTGGCCTGGATGCAAGCTGTAGACCGACGTATCATAGATTGACAAAGTTCTCGGATGGTGATTTGTGGGATTTCTTCCCAAATCGTCTTTAACTGTCGGGCTAAATCGACAACATTCCGGGATAGTTGCAATCGCCTTCCCATCACGTCCCAAATGTGCTCTTTGGGGGCAGAGATCAGTCGACCTACGTGGCCAAGGAAGGAAGGAAGGATCCGGCAAGCTTGAAGATAATTCACAGCAGCAAGTGCCGTATGAGACCGGGCATTATATCCGGGAGTTAAAAAGTAAATCCGAGGTGGCACAAACAGGAACTGCAAGAAAACGGGTCGCGGAATGTTGTATACATACTGTAACATATTCCGTGCTTGGTGTCAAAGCCGACACGCTAGGTAGCGTCACACCGGTTATGTTTAGTGATAAACAGCTTACTAATAAGAACTTTTTACAATGAATATAAATTTATTAGAGATTCTGGATTAAATACTTCACGATTAGGTCGTGTTCTGGAACATACACTTTACATTAAAAATGTCCTTTGAAGTCTGCTATGCACGCTAAAGATTGTCCGTTCAGCTGGCTGGCTGATCTGTCGGTACGGATCGTAGATCGGGCCTTCAGGCAATAAAACTCTAATTGCAGAAGTCTCAGTTGCTGGGAATGGATTCCACTCGTCGGAACAGGCTGGAATGAGGCGAACTCGAACTCCAGACGCAGTGTGGTCTAATTATCAGAGTAGTCGACGGTTCGTCCCACGGTCTCACCAAAGAAGCTAGCTGCTTCGAAAATACTAAAGATCAAGTTTTGATCTCCAAATGACCCTTCTCAGCGAGAAAAAGGTCTTCTTCACACAGGGGGCTGAGCCTCCAAAAATATAAAAGCCTTTGTTAGTCTTTTGTGATATAGTGTCTTCGCTGTAGACATCGGGGCGCCTCGCTATTGTCAAGTCGCTTCTCGGTTGCGAGTCGAAAACTGACTCCTTTTGTAAGTGACCCTCGGCCGGGGGAACTATTCTTTTCGCATTCCGCCGCTGGGCCATGAGGAGGGGAAATCTCACAATACCGTTGTGCTGCAAGTGTGTGTTGTTTCCAATACCCTTGGTGTAGGAAAGCCTGCACCAAGTCCAAAGGACCTAAGTCCTCTAATCCCAGGTCCTTGGCGAAGGGTAGTAAGCAGATTCACTTTTAAGGCGAGGTACCACTAGGGCTGAAGTCTGACTTGGCCTCGAAGAACATCGGTCCCGTAATTTTGAACCGAGTCAAGTGACGAGACCGGAACACTTCACCCCGCACCTCCAGAGGTAAATTTGAGAACTTGGAGGCCATTGCAGCCACGCCCTATTTTACGTGCCCCGGGCACCATTAATGAACACTGTGGATTTGCAGCGACGAGCATCGAACGAGGGACGTTCAGATCACTGGCTCATACAGATCCGCTGTTTCAGATCCGCTGCTCTTACTAACTGGACCATCGCGCCCCTGTAAGTGTGTCATTAATAACTACCAAAGGGGGTCTGGCTATCAAAGGAAATAGCACCCCAAACCATAACGCCTTATTAATTGTGGGTCTGTGTAGCGTGCGACAGCAAGGGAAGGCTCCCCACGCTTCCCCGGACGTCTCCAGACACGTCTTAGGTGGTCGTCAGGACACGGTTGGAAACGGGACTCGTCACTAAAGACTATACGACCCCCAGTCAGTGCAGTTCAAAGTTCATAGAGTTAAGCACTACTGTAATCGGACTTGATGGTGTACAGCCGTGAGGGATAAGAGGTGTAACGGTCGGCGCGAGCGTAAATTCAGTTCTCTCAGTTGTCTGCCAATGGTCATATTGGACGCTTGTGTGCGGGTCGCGCCCCGGATGGTTGATACCAACGAATACGGTGCTGCGACAGCTAATCTGACAATCGCTCTTACTTCCCGCTCTGTTGTGGTCCTACGTCGACCACTATCGCCCTGACGCTTAAACCTGACTTTGTTGACCCACTCTTGTCAGCATCATACAAACGATGCATCGCTTCGACCCGGATATAGAGCGATTCTTCGATTTGCACAACCGGCTTCATTCAGTCTGATGACACTACCTTTTTCAGACTGAAATATAGTCGTGATGAGAAAGAATCCTCCGGCGAGGCATCGTTACAGTCGACGAGAGTTATCATCCCGCTATTCATTTTTGGGCTCCAAATTTTAATTATTTGCGTGTTAGGTTGAAACATCTTTGCATACGAAATTTCATTACAATCCTTCTTTGTGCTTTTTTTTGTTATAGAGTGCATATCAAGAACCCGAGCTAGCTGAGTCATTACCATCTCAAATAGAACAGGTTTATTTTCTTGCTCCATTTATTTACGAGTTAAATGTAGAACTTAAGAGTAGAATCCCTGTGGCCGCAGAAATTAAATTGATGTAGTTAGCATTGCTGTCATATAAATGAATCGCTTAGTTAAGATTTAATGAAGGGGCGCGGTGGCCCAGTTTGCAAGAGCAGTGGACCAGTGATCCCAAAGTCCCTGGTTCAATGCTCGTCGCTGCAAATACACCGCCGTGTTCACTAATAGTGGCCGGAGCACGTAAAATAGGTCGTGGCTGCAATGTCCTCCAAGTTCTCAACTTTACCTCTGGAGGTACGAGGTCAAGTGTTCCGGTCTCGTCACTTGACTCGGTTTAAAATTTCGGGACCGATGTTCTTCGAGGAAAACTTCAGCCCTAGCGGTAACTTGCCTTAAAGTAAAGCTGCTTATTACCCTTCGCCAAGGACCTAGGATTTGAGTACCAAGGTTCTTTGGACTTGGTGTAGGCTTTCCTACTCCAAGGGGATTGGAAACAACAAAAACAGATTTAATGAAAAGATAATTACCATCTAAAAAGATACACCAGCAATAAGTAGAATGACTTAAGGAATTTTAAAATCATTCCAAAGACTGAAAATGCTAAACAGCGATCAATGTATCGGACTACGTTCGGAGCCGATTTATTTTTGTTTTCAAAAAGTTTACTTGTGAAAATTTCTGTCTTATTTTTCAAAGGAATATAGCATCAAAATACGAAAATGAGGAAAAACTAGACCATAAATATGCAACTTTTTACAGGATTGATGATTATTTGTCGAAATTGAGCAAATATTTACATAAACGGCTCTAGCACTACAAAAAAAAAAGTTATGAATATACCATTTATTTTTATCATATTTGCATAAAACACTCGTGAGTGTAATGACCTAAAATCTAATCTATATTGTGAAATCTGAAATAAATACAGGTGATTATATGCAAATACATGTAAAATTTCAATCATTTCTAGTGAGAATTTTTGATAAATACAGCTGTAAATCAACCAAATAGTAGACTTAGAGCCGCATCTGTAACTCATTACATTCTTAATATTATGATAAACCTACCTGGAAAAATTCCATAGACATATCATGATTATATTTTGAGTTATCATAATAGACATTTATATTTTTGAAAAGTAAGTTCCCCAGAAAATACAAAATTTCAACTTGAATTAAAATTTGCTGATTTTGCTCGCATTAAAATAGCTCTCATTTCATTTCTAATGATTGTAAGGTGGGAAATAAAAGTATATTTAAAAACAGAAATTTACATTCTTTAAAAAACAGGAATAAAAAAAAATTCCGAATTTTTGTCGAAATCGACGTTTTAAATGTAGTCACATTTACTACATTTAAAACGTCGATTTTGACTAAGATTTTTTTTAAATTCCTGTTTCTTAAAGAATGCAAATTTCTGTTTCTAGTTTCCGCCGCACTTTTACTCAGTAAATACCTTAACTCAGAAAATCAAAGCAATATATAATATCTGGAGAACTGGTATGTGTGCTTTTCATTTTTCTCCGATTTAATCAATCATTCCTGAAAAAATCGACTAGTGCATCTCCGTTAATCAAAACAAGGATATTTTGCACCTTGTGTATAAATAAAGGGAATAATGACGATCAGTTTAGAAACTAGTGCTGTAGTTTATCAATTCTGCTTGAAGTTACATACTGAACAGGAACAATTTTTAGTTCATTGAAATCTACATATCCTTCATTTTCCGTCACATAGATAATCATTTATAAATAACGTTGCATCCATTATCACATGATCGGCGACCTCATATTCCGTGTTTTTGCATTCTTTTTGAACACGATAATACACTGACCTCTAAAAGTTATAGGTAAAACATGTTTTTCGAAGCTCACCTTTTAAAATAAAGGCAGTAACACTAAAATTCATACTGTAGATATATGAATGATAGTATCGAACGTTAAGAAAACTTATGCAAAAAATTCTTGAACAGCACTTTCATTTTAAAGAATTGTCAGTAACATATGAGTAAGAGAAAATGGGGAAAAATCAAACTTTCCTGAATTTGTGTGTAAGTATTGTGCATGATTGTTTATTTTAAATTTTTTTTGGTAATTTCGTTGACAGTACCCAGGAGAGTCTACGAATATTTCGGAGAAGTCGTTTACCCGATTCATTAAGGTGGCGGGTGATCAGATGGATGGAAACGGGATTGTCACAAGCTGATATTGCTAGACGTCTCAGTGTGTATCGAAGTGTGGTCCAACGACTGTGGAATTAGTTTACATCAGAAGATTCTGTGTCTAAAAGACATGTTCCAGGCCGACCACGAATTACAACACCTGCTGGAGACCGCTTTCCAGTTCTTTTGGTCCGAACGAAGAGAAGCATTACTGTGACTCAGCTTGTTTCAGATCATTTTATCGCTTGAGGGACAAGAATATCCTCTAATACGGTGCGAAGACGTCTTCACAACTGTGGTCTCTATGAACGGCCAGTTGTGGTCTCTATGACGGCCAGTTGTGTGTGTTCCACTTAACCGACGACAGAAGTGCCCATTTATGTTGGGAAAGATAACAAGTTTCCTGGCTCAGACAGCAATGGGCTTCTGTACTCTTCCCGGATACACTAGAAAGTGATTCAGGGGGGATCTGCTGATCTGGAGGGGACAAGGCACCAGATATCAGTCCAACATTGTTAAAGGACACGGTTACAGAGGTGGTGGAGTCATGGTATGGGCAGGAATCTCTCTCGGTGGTCACACTTGACCAGCATGTGTTCCATGGTGGAATTCTGACTGTTGTAAGATATCGGGACGAGAACCATGGTCAATATCTCCGCCCATATGCTGCTGCTATTTGCAATTCATTCTAATGGATGATAATGCAAGACCTAACCGAGCTGTGCCTGTAGAGGATTATCTTGAGGGCCATGGTTTGGAGCGAATGGAATGGCCAGCTCGATCTTCAGACCTGAAACCAATAGAGCATGCTTGGGATTACCTTAGAAGACACGTTGTTGCTTTAAGTCCTCCAAGGTCGTTACATCAGCTGGAACAAGGTTTACTCCGTGTCTGGTCACCGCTTCCCATTTCGGTGTCCAACAACTTAATTGGCAGCATGGAAATTCGGTGCCGACAATGCATTGCAGCTAGGGGTGTACATATTCCTTATTAAAAACGATTTTTTAATGTTTCCATGACATTTTTCTAGATAAAACCGTGATGTACTGTTTTTTACAATAAGTCTTCTATCAAGAGTGCTTTTTTGCTCTATAAATATTATTTTACTCATATAAATTGCATAAATTTCTTTGTGCACTAAACAGTTTTTTATTAAATGCGACATTTCGTCCAAATTTCTCGTTTCTCTGTTCAATTCTTTTTAAATTAGACGTAAAAACCTGTTGTACCTTAACATTTGAAGGGCAATGTATTAATCTTTGCACGTTTTACTGATAAAAGAACTCTATAATTTTTGCCAAAATTTTCTCAGAATCTACTGTCTAGAAGAAAAATATATTACGTATTTTTCACTATCTATAATAAAATACACTGGTTATCAAAGATTAAGGAAAAGTCACAAAAATAGTGACTACTCAAAAAGGTACGCGTAGAATTTAATGAAACTTATACACATTATACAACACATAGGTAGGTATAAAATAGCATAAAAATAAATTGCCAGACCATTATGATGTTATAGAAACTAGCATATGTATACAATGAACAAATCGGATGTGTCAGTTTGGTATAGGAAAAGTACCTGTAATATGGCGTATGATCCCCCCCCCCCCCCGGTGAAGGAATACAGCACATACAGCGATGTGTGATGCTGTCAATTATGCGGTCTATGAGTTAGGTAGGAAGTGAGAGCCATTGCTCTTACAAAGCAGTTGAAAGCGTGGCTAGGGTCCTAGGAGGAGGATTGAGAGCAGCTATATGTTGTCCTAAAGCGTCCCAAACATGCTTGATAGGATTCAGGTCCGGTGATCGACGTGGCCACACCATGCGCTGAATTGTTTCCTGCTCAAAATAAGCATCCACGATGCGATCCCTGTGCGGTCTCGCGTTATTGTCCTGTAGCACGAAAGCATCACTTATTTCCCCGGCATAAGGGCGCACATAAGCATCAAGGATGTCATCTCTATAAGTGTGAGCATTCACGTTTCCACAGGAAAAGACATGGAGGTCTGTGCATCCACCCAAAGAGATACCACCTCAAACACAGTCACTGCCTGATTCGTATGCATCTCTTTCACGGATGGGTGTTGGATGAAAACGAGTTCCAGGTTCTCTCCAAATCAAAATCCGCCTACTATCGCTTTGGAGGTGAAACCTGGACTCATCGGTAAAGAGAACAGCTCTCCATTGATTACGCGTCCAGTGGACATGTTGACTGCCCACTGCAAACGTTCCCGCCTATGGCGTGACGTGGGCAGGAAGCAAATGGCTGGTCGCCTCGCAAGAAGACCACCTTCGTAAAGCCTTCTACACACGGTTGACGTTGATACAAACCTTCCGGAGCTTGCAGCGAGGGAGCACCGAGATCAGACGGAGTTGCGGTTATATTCCTTCGTGATCATAATGACAAATATCGGTCATGGGCACTCGTCGTAGCGTATGGCCGTCCTTGGCTGAACCTCCTGGTTGCCGAATCCGTGGTTAGAAATCGTTGCCAAAGTTTATGAACCGCAGACGGATTCCCATTTAGCCATCTGGCCACTTCTGTCTGACTTTGTCCGGTCTCTAGTCTCCCAATAGCTCACCATCGCAGTTCTTCGGTCAAATGATGCCTGGAGGTCTTTGTTACAATTTGGCTATGCGAGATTTCTAATCTCAGCCTCGCAGCGACAATTGAAACCTTGTTCTGAAACATGCACTTTTACCCTCCTCGCAAATGGCGTATTCGGACTGCAGCGCCACTATTTTGCATAATGTAGTATTGTTCAGCACCTTTTACTTAACAGCATATTCAAATTTTAAACAGATTGGCCTAGTTTTGAACGTGTTATCCTTCTTTTTGTGATTTTTCATTAATTTTTGATAACTAGTGTACTGTACTCAATGCTTCTTAGCATCCCCCCCCCCCCCCGTAAGAAGAATAAACTTAAACATTTTTTTCTCCTTACTTCATCATTCCAGAACTGTTTATGTGAGTGCGATTCAAGAAGCTTTAACGCACTCTTTAATTTCCTGTTTTGGAATCTAACATTTTCCGTCACATAAGTAATCACTTATAAATAACAATGTAGTAATTATAATATGATCGGCAACTTCTATTCCAATTTTACTTTTTGAATACGAAAGTCTTTGGAAATATTACTAATAAAAGACCACCATAATTTTATCAAAACTTTCTTCGAATCTATTTTTTCAGATGAAATATATGTTACTATTATTTTTCACTATCTATAATCTACTCTGCTTCATGCCTCTTAGCAACCCGTAAGAAGAAAAAAAAAATATAAAGTTTTTTTCTCTCTTCATTTCATCATTCCAGTACTGTTGTTTATATTAGAGCGATTCAGGAAGCTTTAACAGACTCTTTAATTTCCACTTTTGGAATATAAAATTTTCCGTCACATAAGTAATCACTTATAAATAAGAATATAGTAATTATAACATGCTAGATCAGCAATTTCTATTCCGTTTATACTCTCTTTTGAATACGAAACAGTCTTTGGACATATTACTGATAAAAGACCGCGATAATTGTGTCAATTTTTTTTCAGAAATTACTGTTTTAGAAGAAATATATGTTGCATATTATTTTTTACTATCTATAATAAACTAGTCTGCTCAATGCTTCTTAGCAGCCCCCGTAAGAAGAAAAAATATAAACTTTTTTTTTCTCCTTATTTCATCGTTCAAGAATTTTTGTTTATTTTAGAGCGTTAGTAGTTTGATTCAAGAAGCTTTAACAGGCGCTTTAATTTCCTGTTTTGGAATCTAACATTTTCCGTCACATAAGTAATCACTTGTAATAATTACTATATTCTTATTTATATGATCGGCAATCTCTAATTCGTTTTTACTTTCTTTTGAATACGAAAGTCTTTGGAAATATTAATGATAAATAACCGCTATAATTTTCTCCTAATCTACCATTTAGGAAGAAATATATGTTGCATATTATTTTTCACTATCTATAAATTACTTTGCTCGATACGTTTTAGTAGCCCCCGTACGACGGGAAAAAAGCAGCAACTTATTTTTTCTTTCCTTATTTCATCATCCTAGAGCCTTTGTTTATGTTAGAGCGATTCAAGAAGCGTTAACAGACGCTTTAATTTCCTGTTTTGGAAACGCGGATGCCTCGAGGAAGATTTAGAATCTCCCGGAATTATTAAGGATTGTAAGAACTGTCTTTCGTCGATTTAAGAAAAATAAATAGAGATTTAAATTAAGATTTGCATTTGATTAGAAGAGATAAAAATATAGTCTCGGCTTTACTTCACTTACCCATTTTGAAATTACCTTCCTAGAATGCTAAAGAAGGAGTTCATTTGTTTTTCAGATTTTCTCGATAATTGCTAAAGAAACTGGAGCCGAATATTGGAACGGAGTTAATGCATTCAGATTAAATGAAGGGCTGTAAAACAATCCTTAACGTACAGGGTCCTTCTAATTTAATTCGTTGAGTTAAATAAACCGATTCAAACGTAAAACATATATTTCTTTATCGCTTTGATTATAACAAGCCAGAGCAGTAATTACGTGCTGTAGTAATTCGGCAGCTTACACCAAAACCGTACCCGCAATAAAAATCCTTTAATCTCTCTCCATTTAAATTGACAGGTGTTTAAATAGTACTCCCTCTGTTCCATAATAATAGTAGCAAGTGAATATTTAAACGTGAATTATTGGCGAATGCAGCTGTAAGTTATGTAGCAGAGCAAATTTACGAAACCTTCAATCAAAATCAATGTTACATGACATCTGTCATTTGTTTTGACACATCATTCAATTTTTAGGTTAACCTCATTTTTAGGAATTATAACTATTTTTCTAATTTCAACCGCTGATCTAAATCTGCTGTTTTATTTCAGTTGTATATGATCACATTGTAAAAGTAAGATGGAGAAGAGTTTTCAAGCAAAGATCGAGTTGCGAGTGTCCAGTTCTTGATGCCTCAAAAGAAAAACCGTAAGATCAGCACCATAAGATCATCAGCTCACGCCATTGAAGTTCCCAAATCTACATTATTCCGAAATTATTGAAAAAACCAGAAACTATCGGAACACTCAAAATAAAAATTAGGAGAAATATTTTGAACTTTGTTTAATTTAATCTAGTTGTTTGATAATAAATGTTCCTTTCTATATTTATTTTCTTTTGCTACTATTATTATGGGACAGAAAGAGCAGTTTTTTGTTCTATTCATCTTCACGGTGTACTTTCCTCTCTTATTTCGTAGGAAATCTGACTGAAAATTAATGAAGGAAATAAATCAAATTTTTAGTTACAAGCTTTATATATATATATATATCTATATATATATAAACTGCGGTAAGCCCGTGTCTGGAAATATTCGAGCATATACATCGCGGTTTTGTTTCTTTATTATAGGAGCATCATTTAGGTGAGCCAACGTAGCTCCCTTTGAGGATCCTACCGCAATTTTGACCGAGCACCTCCCGACAAGAGCCGTTAAATACCTTCGTGTCTTGCCCGGATATGGGAACGTTAAATCCGTAGACAAGAAAGTCCTATGCGGTCAGTGGATGGGGAAAGTACGACCCCCCAGATGTCACCCCTGGGGGAGCCCTGGGGAGGGGGTAAAAATTGTGGTGGCGGCAAGTCGGTTTCCGACCATTGTGGTGCTATTATAAACCACAGCCACCCTACACAGCTCGAAGCCTATATGGAGCTGGTCTGGAACTTCCCTCCAGGGGGCATTAGGAACAACAATAACAGACCGAGCATCATCAGGGGTGACAGCTGATGATCTCGTACTTTCCTCCTACCCTTTACAAACCACTGACGAAATTTCCGGCCTACAGATTTAACGTGTCCGTACCAGGCGTAGACACGGATGTGATTAGCGCTTGAAAAGACTCAATCGCACTCCCTGAGTACCGAATCTCGAAACACAACTAGGAGCTCTAGAGCCAGCTTTTTGCTGAAAAGTTTGTAGAAAAAATTTGATTCTTTGTTGCTTGAACATTGAAAATACACTGCTGGCCACTGTAAATGCAACACCCTTAAGGAAACATGCAAATAACATGAAATTTACAACATGCATTAGCGGAGGTGAGATATGCAAATGATTAGAATTTCAGCGCAGACGCACATCACGCGCGCCTGTGGCGCCACTTCAAAGCGCTATTTAAGGCTTGGAGATTTCGATTTCAAGTTCGGCAATTATGTTTTTCTTGTGGTTTTTTCAAAAAAACGATCAATTATGCCTCGTCGAAAACAGCGATCATCTTTTGATCAAGTATCCGAGTTCGACAGAGGAAGGATAGTGGCCTACCGAGATTGTGGATTATCTTTCAGGGAAATCGGTAGTCGTGTTGGACGAAACCACACAACTGCAACGCGGATATGTCATCGTTGGATGCAGGAGGGTACGACGGACCGGCGTCTTCGATCGCATCCACCTCAGCGCACCACTTCACGTGATGACAGGCAAATTGTGCGCATGTCAGTGACGGATCGCTCAGTCACATCACGAACCATAGCACAGCACATGCAGTCTGTAACGCATCATCCAGTGTCTGCGCGTACCATTCGACGCCGTTTACAGCAGAGTGGTCTGTCCGCAAGACGTCCATTGCTTTGTCTACCCTTGACGCAGAACCACAGACGAATCCGCCGCCAATGGTGCGATGACAGAAAGATGTGGACGGCAGAATGGAATGAAATTGTCTTTACTGACGAGTCACGCTTCTGTCTGCAACACCACGATGGTCGCATTCGAGTCTGGAGACACCGTGAAGAGAGGATGCTGAACAGCTGCGTTATGCGCCGCCACACTGGTCCTGCACCGGGTATTATGGTATGGGGCGGTATTGGATATCACTCCCGCACACCTCTAGTACGCATTGCCGGTACTTTAAACAGCCAGCGCTACATCTCCGAGGTGTTGGAGCCAGTTGTCCTTCCTTACCTTCAGGGCATGCCCACAGCCATATTTCAACAGGATAATGCGCGACCACACGTGGCACGCATTGTCCAACGGTTCTTCGTCAATCGCCAGATTGAATTGCTTCCCTGGCCGCCTCGCTCTCCGGATCTTTCGGCGATAGAAAACATGTGTTCCGTGGTTGCTCTACGATTGACCCAGATTCCCTCCCCAGCTGCCACAGGAGATCAACTTCGGCAACGCGTGGAAGCTGCTTGGTCTGCTGTACCCCAAGAACTCATCCAAAGTCTCTTTGAATCAATGCCGAGGCGTGTGGCAGCGGTGATCTCCAACAATGGCGGCTACTCTGGCTACTGATTTTGGCAGGAACCATACTTCACAGAAGTCTATAAATTTAATCATTTGATACTTGGTCACCATGTTATCTACAAGATAAATTTTGTTGTGATATCTCTTGTCTTTCTTGGTGTTGCAATTTGGGTGGCCAGCAGTGTAGTTCTATGTTTAGAAATTAGACTTTAACTCGAACAACAATCTGGAGCTTTATTACTACGCCTCTCGACAGCTGATTAAGCACCAAACTCGCTAATTAAAATATCATAAGATGATTGGAGATCCCACAGGCATAACTTTAAATAAGAATTTCTGATCCAGTTTCGCTACCTTTCAAAAGCTTTCTTTTCTATACACAGAACCGAATAATTTTAACTAATGTCGCTTTCTTGTTGAATGCAATGGACTTCGAAGAAGTCAAATATCCTCAGGCTACAAGTTGGCTTTTTTAACAGGATCTCTCCATCACCACCCGACATACTAATTGATCTCTGTATGTAGTTCGGCCGTTTACTTATATAAGGAATTCCCAACCCTTTTATATTTGCGGCACCCTTGTTTAGGATTTTCAATCTTTTCAATATTAAATTAAAGTGGAACATATTTCAGAAAAATTTCAAATTTTAAGTTCAAATAAATACTTGTTACATTGCTGGCTTTATTCGTTTATTGAAAGATATAAGTAACAAACACTAGAATAGGATATATTGAGGTGTCTGCCTACGTTGAAATAGCTATTTTGGTACAAAATTTCTAAATTTTTTTTATTGCTCTTTTTCAAAGGCCAATCTTTTAGGATTCTTAACTGCTTTACTTTTATTCGTACGATCATTGGATGATAATTCATGGCCAAATTAATAAACCGAAAGGATATAAAAGACCGGAAGTAGTATCTTTTAAATGCATTTTCTAGAAAACTAATTTTTCAGTTACTTTTATAAACGAGAAAGCTAATCATTTAAAAAGCTTTAAATATATTTTAATGACATTTTGCAATAGTTTTTTACATATTATTATGTTTTGACCTAAAACCCAAGCTCTATGTGTTAATTTAATCATTCTACGGGTACCCGTACTTATAAAAAGTAGCTATAGGGTCGTACAGAAATGATTGACATAACAGCTCTCATTTACGAAAGTATACACGATGCGACAGGGAAAATCAGTGAAATGGACATGAGCTGAAAGGAGCATGAGTGAAAAGTGAAGTCGGTGAAATAGACATCAGTGAAAGGGGCATGAGCTACGCGGAATGTATAGATGGGGCTGGCCGCAGGCGAACGGTATGAGACAGAGCTTATCCCTTTCGCTGCCGTCATTGAAAGTGTGGACACCAATGATGGCAGGTGACTATCACGGTCAGAGTGGGGCAGCGTGGTTCCTATGCAAGGAGGGGATACAGGGTAGTGAGATCCATCGTCGCATGGTGTCGGTGTGCGGGGGAAAAACACCCTCAGTGCGTATCGTCTAACGCTGGTTGGTCAACTTCAGCAGTGGAGTTTGAGACTGCGGTCGAAGGTGTCAGCACGGGACGACCAGCAACATCGCATACAGAAGCAAATGCGGCAGCCGTGTCGGGTTTGATCATGGTGAACAGGTTGCATAACATTCAACGAGATGCAGGAGAAGACAGGACTTGCGCGAGGAACACTGCAGGCGGTTGTGCATGACGATTTGGAGATGACGAAGGTGTGCGCACAGTGTGTGTCTCATGCATTCACACCACAACAGAGAGCGAAACACGTCGACATCTGCAAAGAACTTCTTGCCGATCTTCTCCACGATGCCGATCCGTATGACTTCTTTGCCCGCCTGATCACGGGGGACGAGTCGTGGTTTTTGCACCACACACCCGAAAAAAACGCAGCTCCACGGAGGGGAAGCATACATCAAGCCCACGCAGTCGGGTGCCAACACGTTCAATCTTCTGCGGAATTGCATGCAATCGTTCATAGGTGATGCACCACCATCCCTACAGGGTCGCTTACCAAAGCCCTCCGGGACCGACCAGCCAAATGGCAGAAGTGCATTGACTTGGCCGGGGATTACATTTAACTGTTGTACTATCTTTTTTTGTTAATAAATTGTATTCCGCGTATTTCATTTCTGTACGACCTTATTTTTTATAAATCAGTGTTTTTTCACTTTTTCAGTATATTTCAGTGATTTTTGGAAATATTGTATAACTTTTACTTCAGAACACCGGAAAGTGTCACAGTAGTGTATAGTATGAAGGAAATTAAAATATATTGAGATGAATGGATTGCAGGGTCTCTGACGTAAGCACTATATTGTACAAAAACTTTAAAAAAAATTCTCTATATTTTAAGTCATGAAATTTTTAACAAAATTATATTTGTTTGCATGAATTCTTATAAAATTTGAACTGAAATTGTATGAATTTAACACAGTTTCAAACAATACCCTTGGGATTCAGTATAGTGTTACACTACAGGACTGCAATGAAAATCACTAAGAAAACAGTTTTGTTTCATTAATGTGAAACTTACGATGGATGCTTAGAGCACAAGTTTTTAATATCATGCCTAACAGATGCGGGCGTGAGCAGTGGTGCACCCAGGGGGGGGGAAGTGCCCTGCCCCCCCAAAGAAAAAGAAATTGCATTATGAATATTGATTTTGCATTATAAATATTTTTATCCGTTCATCTCGCCTCCCCCCCAAGAAAAAATCCTGGGTGCACCACTGGGTGTGAGGGTAGCTCATTCACTCTCGAGACGAGTGCATCGAATTGTGTCACGATCTGTCAGGCGTAAGAGTAATTAATTCACCTTAATATATATTTTAACTGAGCTCTAGTAACATTTTTTTGTTCATTAAAAAAAATGTCGCAGCATCCTTGGTAAGATCTCTTGCAGCCTAAACTGTCGCTGTACAACAGCAGGGAATAACTGGGTTATAACACCTATCCCTCGATTTGCACGACAGATGCGTTCCACGTCAAATCGTGTCAATCGGAACCGAGTAAAACGAGACGCAGCTTTCCTATTAAACAAGGGGGTAGGTGCAAACTGTAGTTATGTTTATAATAACGGTATGAAAATGCAGAGTTTATTTTTTTACATTATTTTTTTTTACATGCGTATTTCAAAAATTAACGTCTTACCTCGTGTAGGACTGAACTAGGAATGACAAAATTTGGAAATGAAATAAAATCTACTTTAATGGCGCCAAAGCTAAACGCGACGCAACGTGATGAAATGCACTTGAGACGTCTGTGCAGATAATTAATGACTGCGTTCAATGTAAAACACTCGAATAATCAAATAATACATCGATACATTTTTAAAATTTATACAATTTAGAAACCGTGTAAAAGCGAAACCGTATAAACCGAGTAATGGGAAAATCGAGGGACGGGTGTATTATATGCTCGCATGCCAATGAATATTTACCCAAAACAGATAAAGGTTATATTTGATATAAAAGAAATTTTAAGCGTTATTTTTTCCATTTTTTTAAAGAAATTTATCCCTTTTCCATTGTTAGAATAATTAATATTTCCAAATTCTCGAACAGTGTGTATCATTAATCATTATTTTTCCTTTAAATGTTTTGTCATATCATTCATATCTGGCATACACCGAGTTGTTGCAGTTCATAGCAATTCAGTTAAATGCTCATTACAGCTACAGAAAAAGTGAAAAAAGAAAATCTATGCAAAAAAAAAAAATAATTCAGGTAGTCTCTTCTAACGAAACTACAGCGGGGCATTAACGTAGGATTACTTATCGTTGCTTACCTCTTTTGTATGTATATGTGTATGTATGTGTTATGTATATATGTATATACACTCAAGAGCCAAAACATTATGACCACCTGTCAATAACGAGTTGGCCCACCTTTGGCGCGCAACACAGCTTCAACCCGCCTTGGCATGGATGCCACAAGTCCTTGGTAGATGGCCGGAGACAGATTGTACCAGATGTTTAAGCAACGGTCACGCAAATCCGAGATATTGCGAATTGGTGGTCCTTGAACTCTGAGCTGCCGTCCTATGACATCCCAAATGTGTTCTATCGGATTGAGATCCGGTGAGTTAGGCGGTAAGGACATTAACTGGAATTCAGCATCATGTTCCTGAAACCACTCCAACACAATTTTAGCTTTGTGACACCGGGCGTTGTCCTGTTGGAACATTCCATTTCCAGCTGGAAAAACAGAGGCCATGTAAGGGTGCAACTGGTCCGCAATGATGTTCAGATACCCTGTAGCATTCATTGTCTGCTCTACACAACCACGGGTCCCAGAGACGCCCAAGAGAACGTCCCCCAAAGCATAATACCGCCACCCCCGGCCTGTGTACGACCTACTGTACATTGAGGGAGCAACAGTTCGCCTGGAAGACGGCGTATCCTGACACGGCCATCGGCGTGATGAATGACAAACCATGATTCATCTGACCAGGCAACTCTCTCCCACTGATCCATGGACCAGTCGCGATGTTCCCGGGCCCAGCGCAGGCGCAGTTGGCGATGACGCTTGGTCAGCAAAGGCACACGAGTGGGACGTTTCCTGCGTAGCCCCATATCCAACAGTGTCCGCTGAACAGTGTGCTGCGATACTATTCTACTTGGCCCTGCATTGTATTGGGATGTCAGCTAAGCTACTGTCTGGCTCCGGTTTTGCTTCACCATGCGAGACAGTCTCCGACGACCTTTTTCTTTGATAGCGTGTGGACGTCCAACACCATGTCGTCTACTGCTGGTTTCATCGTCATTCATCCACTTTGCATAAGTACTAACAACTGTAGGTCGCGAACAACCCACGAGTTGTGCAGTTTGAGAAATACTTGTTCCGAGCCTTCGAGCCATTACAAACTGCCCTCTATGAAAATCGCTTAGATCCGCAACCTTTCCCATCACTCACAGAAGTAGTGAAAGAATGATTCTTCAGACTCTCCAGCAGCAGTTAAATACCACTTCCACCTGATTACGTGCCTTCCACGTCATCCAGGCGAATTCATTGTAAAATGTAGGGGTGGTCATAATGTTTTGGCTCTTGAGTGTGTATACATATACATGTATATATACATAAACATTATATATATATATATATATATATATATATATATGTCAAAATTTTGACGCATTTTGGTACTTTTCTATTTAACTGTTTACTGCTTGCCCAAGCGATAAAGACTGTGTGTGGCGCGCTGCCAAAATTATAACTCACGACGCAGGACATCTGAAATTTTGCTTTCCGGAGGACCGTTCTGCAGGAACGTAATCCTGCGTTAATTTAGAGTTACAACTTATAAGAAAATCTTGTATAAATTACTTGAAAAAATGATCATCGAACCCTGATCCACAAAAAAAATGTGAAAAGAGCCCCAGTTTTGCCGTCCTTGATATATAAAAAAATGATAAAACCAAGGAATATTATCTCGGAAGTTCAAATTATTAAACTTTAAAAATATTTAACATATTTGGATTTCTATCAAAATGTTATAACGGCTATAATTTTATGCATAAATTCCCTCTCGTTAAATTTCCCTATGGATTTTAATTTTCTTCCTCTCAGAAAAACCCGTACATTCAAACCTGCATAATAATAGAAATAATAATGCAACAGCATAAAAAAATGATTTTTACCTTACTCGCATTTTAGATTCGAAACTGTTGAGTATTCACGAAAGCATTTCGGTAACTATTTAGAAACAAATGAACGTCTGTTCGCTTCCCACAAAGAATACGCATTCCGTTAAGTTGGTCTCGGTGCGTGTTTGGAGTTATCATTCATCCATACGTCTTCTGATCGATGCTTCATCTTTCCCGGAGCGCAAGCCAAACAAACATAATTATAGTCACATTTGCCGCATTGAACATGATGAATGGCATGCGTATTTAAAAGTTTTGGAATAATCAGAAGCTGATATTAATTCTAATTAAGGAAAGTTCCTCCAAAGAATATCGATGTCGTAAGTTCGCCGAGGAGAGGTTGGGATATTGTTACGAGAGCAAGACTAATGGATATTTAAAGCACGGTTTGCATGAAAGGGATACGCGCTTCGAGTGGTTTGCTTTTCAGATCTCGGGCAAAGCGCAATCTTTCTACTTCAGGTATCTTAGCCACTGATTTATTTTCTCGAAGGTTGAATGAAAAGTGTCTCGGTTAATTACCGATAATCTGAAGGCAAGCAGCATTTAGTTATCGGAGATCAAAACAATTTGCGTTTAATTTAATACGATATGTAATAATAGATGAAAACCCGTACTTCGCTACGGAGTACATTCAAATTAAATACAACGGTCAATGTACGCAATTAATGCCAAAAATATGAATAAATATATTTATAATAAATATAACGACCAATGTATGCAATTGATGTAAAAAAAAACGAAAAAATATATTTATAAAAAAATCGTAACAGATATTTTTATAGACAAAATAATCTAGAAGAAAATATTCAAATTAAATCTAATAGAACATACCAAAGAAAATAGTACAGTTAATATAGTACAGTTTGAGGAACATTCCTTTTACTGTATTTTAATATTTTTTTTGATACTGTCCAATCGTCTGCTGCATCAGCAAGGAAAAAAAAATAATTTTTTTGGTCTTTTTCGTTGTTATGCACGTGACGATAAATTTATTTATTTAAAATACCAGAAAAAGAAATCTCGTGAACAGCATTTAATAAATTAAGTTCTAAAAATTAATCTTTAAAAATTTACCCAAAATCAGAAAATGGAGGTAAAGATTCGAAAAAGATTTCATTTTAAAGGAATTTTTACGATCTTTCTTGTGATGTAAATTTCATAACCCTCAGATTATTATTTTAAATGCAAACTTTAAAGAATGTTACAAAAACAGCTTAAAAATTTAATTAAAAAAACATAAGAAATTTTCAAAAATCTTTCTTAGTGGACACCTACACTATAAGAAGAATCGCCATGCAAAATATCAGCCCTTTAGGTCCAGCGGTTTGGTCTGTGCGTTATATGTCAGTCAGTCAGTCACGGAACTGTTTTATATATATATAGATAATACAATTATGATAATAGAAAATCTGTACAATTAAACAGACCTTTTTGCTAGAAATTAGGCTAGCAGATAGATTACGCTAATTTTAGCTCCTACCTGATACTTGTATCTTGTAGCGATCGACAAGAAATCAAACACTCAGTTGAGAACATATTTTATCCCTGAAATTAGGTAATAAGGGTAGGCGCTCTGTATAACGCCCCCCCCCCCCACGTTCCACATAAAAGATCGTTAAAACGAGTGGTCACTATGGCGAAAATTTATGAAAAACATAATAGATTTTCATCACTTGCTTGAAAATTAATATTCCTAAATGAATTACATATTTGCACATATACAATTTACGAGGACGACAATTTTAAAATGAAATTTTAAGTAAAAATTAATAAAATGACAAAAAAATTACTTTTATTACCTAGTATTACATTTATTACTTAAAATAATAATAGGAAATCGTTATTTTTAAATTTGAGATTAAAAAAAAATTTTCCATCATAGTTAAAGATCGTGTATCAGGGTTGTGAATTGGGGTCGCTGCATCGGGATTCAGTGATCGTCGGAGGCGTTATATGAAATGTAAAAAACACATCATTAAAGTGAATTCCATTTCGGACATTTTGCCCTAGTCGTTGTATTGCAATGGTGACTTTAACATGCGATCGTTATAACGACTGTTAACTGTACATATAGATAAAATATATTTTGGCTTTTGAATGGCATTTGTATCTTTCAGTGATGGACCACAGATCAAACACAGGTCTTTCAAACCGCGAAGTCAAATTGAATGGAGTTGGAAACACGGTACATCACCAATTAGGCCGTCTGCACACGGAGCAACTCAAAAGAAACTGATAACTGACTCGAATCACAAACCAGTCCGTGTTGAGTCGTAACCTATGTAATTGAATGGAGCCACGCACACGGCGCAACTGGTTACAAACCCGTCGACCGGGTTTAAACTATTAGTTTGTGCTGTTTTCTTTCAAACAGTTTCTTTGAGTAATAAAAGTGATTAATATCCTTCATTTGCATTGCTTTCTTATGGTGCAACCGTATTACACTCGCATATCACGTTTCCCGCCATTCTGATTTAGATTTCGTTAAATATTCACATAAACATTAATTACGCTTAACTTTTGGTCACCAGTGTGTTTTTCAGGCACTCATTTCCAAATATTATGTTTACAAAAGCACCTGATGAGTGTCTCGTGCAGTAGTTTGAGTATCCCTGCTTTAGGGTACACGGAAAAGATGCGAGCAAGAACGTTATGCAAACTACGATTTGTTGAAAAATTCACTCTAAAATACATATAACTTTCCTTAACAGCACCGACTTTGCATGTTTCCCTTTTTAAGAATTACACTTTTCAATCATTGATAACGAAAGCGAATATTGCCCCGAATTAATATAGATCGAATTTCAAGAATTACTTCGGACGGCGTAATCGAAACATTGCATTATATATTATTCACAAAATCTAGCTCCGTTTCCTAAAATACCAGAAATCCTTTCTAATTATGTTCCTCAGGAAGGTTAATTATTTAAGTACGATAATATTTTAAAAATTTAACTCTTGACATAAATATTAATGTCTCTCAATGGAATCGCATAATGAATAATTTATTTCAATTCAAAGACATTCAACTTATTTCAAAGAGAATTTATTTTGAATCCTGAGAATTTATGTTCGTTTCGGAATTTGACGCTCTTAAAAAAAAAGAGGGCGGAAAATTATGTGAGCATACAATCTTTTATTTTTTTTTTCTTTCATTCTAAATTTTCTGAAGTAAGTGTAATGAGATATAATAAACTATGAATAATTGTAAAATCACGTATTAAATTTGTTTCGTAATAGTTAAATCTTGAATTTGAATAAAATCAAATATAATTTACAGTTACGGCTTAAATTTTACTTTTTTTTCTCAACTAGACAGTAAGAAATATTACATTTTGGAATACTTTTGCTTAGAATGAAAAGATTTGCTTCAGCTTATTTGTTTTGATTTGTGACCTGTTTTATTTCAGTTCGCTTTTCTGGCTCTAATTTTGCTTTGGCATTTTGAAATTCTCTCGACGGGTAAAAAAGCAGACCCATTAATACCCCAGTCAAAATAGACCCGATTTTGACGAATGGCTAAAAAAAATATGAAAGTTTTTAAAACTGGTGGAGATGTTTGTTTGCGCATGTTAATGAACATACAATCTTGGAAAATGTGACACACGCCGCCATAATGGAAAATGTGTAGACTTTTTTTGTTTTTTGCAAGTAACTTCAGAAATATTGATTTTATGTAAAAATTTTGAATACAAAAATTTAAGAACATTAAATTATGAACAAAAAAATTATTTACATTTTTTTGTTTAACAAGAAAAAAGATAATTGACTTTGAAAATAGCGAACAATCACGCCTAGGACGCGGATGCGCGGGTCATCCCCACCGCGATGGGGGATGACCCGCGCATGTGCCTCAAAAGTCTTGCACACTACCGTGTGTCAAACCTCTGCAATATCAAAGCTCAAGATAAAGTTTCAGTAACATCCAATCCACTGTTATCAGGTTGTATTGTGAGGCTTAGTACAACTTGATAACAATGGATTGGATGTTGCTGCAACTTTATCTTGAGCTTTCATATGCAGAGGTTTTACAAACGTGAGTGTGCAAGACTTTTGTGGCACATGCGCGGGTCATCCCCCCATCGCGATGGGGATGACTCGCGCATCCGCGTCCTACGCGTGATTGTTCGCTATTTTCAAAGTCAATTATCTTTGTTCGTGTTAGACTTATAAAAAAATGTAAATAATGTTTTAGTTCATAATTTATTACTCTTAAATTTTTGTATTAATTTTTTTTTACATAAAATTAATATTTCTGAAGTTACTTGCAAAAAACCAAAAAAGTCTACACATTTTCCAAGATGGCCGAGCAATCTCAAGTCCGATCGGTGGGGACTTTTAGTATGTTTAACAGTATACGCAAACAAACATCTCTACCAATTTTCAAAACTTTCATATTTTTTTAGCCATAAAACCTATTTTGACTGGGCTATAAAGGGTTGTTATAAGCGTGTTAGTAGATGGAGTTTCGAGCAGCTAGTTTCGATGAAGTTTCGATGAAGAAGGCTAGTCAAAGGGTGAAAGATGATTTTACAACTAATAATTCAGGGAATCACGATTCCTTGACTTAATTTGGGTGGTAGAAGATAAATAAAATATCTTCCGCGGACCAACAGGCAGAAGTCCAACCCTTAGGGCAATGGCACTCTTTTCTATGATGAGTCTAGATCGATTCCAATAAAGCTCCAGCTCCACAACATCAACGGAGGTCGACGTATAACTAAAACCATAGTCAGGCTTAGAACTGGCCATCACAGAGGATTGAAAATTGACAGAGAGGGTAGGAAAACCTACAGAAACTGTGATGACTGCCCGGACACAGAACTGACGAAGGAACACATATTTGATTGTCCAGCCATCTTTGCTGAACTGTTAAAAATTGGAGTCTTGTTTACGAGACAGAACCTCTACTATGACAATATAATGCAGATTGCCAGGCTGGCATCTTCGCCCATGGCGCCGTTGGAATAGGTTTCATCACAGACACGACGTCATCAACAATTCCTTGACGAAAAATACTGTAGTCTGACTAAATCCGTGCTGACCGAGTACTGAGCCAAGTTAATTGAGCTTATGAGAACTGAAATTACGCTTTTTTGAACTGAGTCACATACAACATACTTGTATGCTCTTGTTTTGCCAAAGTATGCATGATGAGAACAGAATATGACAGGTTGGTTCAGAGCACTACGGTCATTTTTTGCTACAGGAGGGACAGGACCTACTGCTTAAAGCCGATTCCGAACGGCTACAAACATCCATGTCAAGAGTGAGATTCGAACCCACAGACTCTGGTGCCATTCTCCAGCCTATAGTTGGAACATTTTAGGGACTAATTCTTAACTGCAAGTAGATAACCTTTGGCAAGTGCTTACATTTTAGAGTTTAGTTTTTTGAGTTAAGCTTTTTTGCTTAAACTTAATCTCTAAAATTCTTTATTTATATAGAATTTTCTTTTTAGAATTTTTCTAATAACATATTAGCATATACCTATTTTTTTACCATGTTTTTATTAACTCACTTTCTTGTTTGTTTGTGTGTTGGTGTGTTTGTGTGTTTGTCCCGTACAAATCTTGCAAACGATTTTTAACTAACTTCCCGACTAGCTAGACATTTGAAACTTTTAGAATAGCTCAGAACACGATGACAATGCATTCTTTTAATACTTTTAGCCATCTTTAAGCAGAATTAAATTCATTTTCAGTTATTTTCAGTTAATTTTGTTTTGTAGACTGGTGCAGCCATCTATTGGCCGGGACGGGAACGAAAAGTTAAACGCAAGTTAACCTCCAATTAACTTCATTTTCTTTCAAGTTGATGGGATAATTCATCAAAAAAATTTTAAAAAAGTATTTATCAATGCATAGAATTGTCAAGTTTATATGATTCAACAGAAAATTTAAAAGCATGGTATATAAAAAGTTCTTTTTATGTTGTAATTATTAATTTTGTATTCTGCCTTTCAAAGTAGAAAATTTAATTATATATCTTTTTTTTAAATTGAGACATATTTAGCAATTATATTTTTACGGGACATTAAACTATTATACATAACAGAAATATTAAAATCATCTTTGGAAAAATTTACTGAAAACAAGAATGCACATTTTTCTTGACTTATATGCAACAGAATGATAAAGTTATAGTTTACACAAATTTCATGAAATCAAACACAGAATCGAAGAAAATTTTAGGGATCTTTGGTTATTTCAAATTCACGTGTTTCATTAAAAATAGCTGAGGCGACTATAAGTTTAGCCCCATTATAACACATAAAATATTCAACGGCATTCAAATATTTGCAATTTTGATGAGAGAATCTTCAGGAGGAATATGCAATTTATCAATAACGAAGTTCCTTTTATGATTTAGGAATCACGTAAACGTCTCGAATTGTCAACTGCATATGATGGTCATATGATTAATGAAATGTTTACGAATTCTGGAAAGACGGGCTGATTCAAACAGGAATTAACTAAGACAGCATAACTGAAACTCGAGCTAAATATCCTGCAGACATGGGCATTTCTGTGGTCAGCTCATTTATCACGAGGAAAGCGTCGCATATTCATATCTCAAAAACGAAACTTGCAGGCCATATGTTTAAAATGCGA